>PVKS010011319.1:0-34281 GCA_004027875.1 Aplodontia rufa
TGATTGTTAGTCGGCTTTCTGTGACTGTTACAGATACCTGAGATAATCAACTTGTAAAGAGAAAAGGTGAACTTTTAGCCTATAGTTTCAGAGGTTCCAAAACACAATTAGGGAGGCGTCTTGCTTTGAGCCTTTGGTGGGGTGCTGGGTGGTAATGGCAGGGGATATGTGGTCATGAAGCTAAAGAGAGAGAGAGAGATGGCTGGACCCCACAATCTCTTGGATGACCTGAAGACTACCCACTAGGCACCGCATCTTAAAGGTTCCAGCACTTTCTAAAATCACTAAGCCAGAGACCAAGCCTCTAACACACAGGGCTTTTGGGCATAGACTCAAAATCCAAACCATAGCAGCAAACCAAACTGTGCTTTCAGTTCCAGCCCTGACTGACCCCTGGGTCAGGTCGGCAGTGGGTGAACTCAGGTGCTGCCTGTCCGTTCCAGACCGATCAGCTCGCGTGGGTCCTCCTCCCTGCTTGATCTGCTCAAGCTTATTAAATACCAAGCATCCTTCTCCATCTTCTTTTCCTGGATTTCTTTGCCTGAAGGGAAGTCAGAATGTTTGCTGAAGTGTAGGAAACATTAACATATCATCCAGCCTACTTCTAAAGGTAATTTACTGAGCTTTCAAACAGCTGCATAGCCCACATTGTTATGATGGTGCTGACCCCGCTGGTCCTCCCTCCCCTTAGAAGGCTCAGCCACAGGGGAACCCCGCAGGGACAGATGTCATGTGCATTCAGAAGCCTTCCTGACAGTAGGAGTGAACAAACACAAAAATAAATTACACAAAGACACCATGGGCTCCCTCCCCAGAGGGCCTGGAGAAGAAAGGCCTCCTATTTGTGTAGCTCCTTTCAGAGTTCAAAGGCACAAGGTGCCCCATTAGGCTCTCAGGAGTGTCCCAAGAAAGACACGACAGGAGTTACTACACTTAGGAAAGCAAATTGAGGCTCAGAGAAATTAAGACCTATGCCTCTGATTACTGGCATCTCGGTCAGTCTTTTGACTTCTAGCTACTTATTCCTTCTAGCAACAGTGCAATGCTGGACAGTGTGGCAGATCCTTTGTTGCCCCTCCCAAGGGCAAGAGAGGAGCTAGATCTTTCCTGAGCTGGCCTCCTGCCTTGAAAGATCAGCTTACTGCTACCAGGTGGGTTCTCCAAGGTAATAAACTTTCCCCCTTCCGTTTACCCTCACCTAGTGACAAAGACTTACACAGGGCAGAAAGTGGGCGGAAGCTCCCTTTGGCCACTCTTTCCAGGTCCTGTTCCGCACTAAAATGAAGGTGCCCCAGCATTCCTGCAAGTTGACAGGCACTCAGCAGCACATGCTAACGACGCCGCTGCAGTCCAGGGAGCTCAGAGCAAAGCTTCCCGGGGGGTCAAATCAAAAGCACTCATTCCAGACTCAAAAGGACAGTGTCATTTGTTCCTTCTGTTGGCTCCATTTCCATCTGGTGGACTTGGAAACTGTTCCCAAAAGGAATGGTGCCAAGGTGAGGCATGAGTGGGCTTTGACAGCTGACGGATTATAGTTCCAATGCTGACTTCACTTCTTGGTTATGTGACTTCTAGTAAATTCTTTAACTGTTACCTTCACTGTTAGAGATAATTATCAAGAATCTCATAATATGATTGCAAGGATCAAATAAGATAACAAACACCGAACACCTGCCATACTCGACTCTAGACAATTTTATTTCCCTCCTAAATTAAATGGGAATGGCATGCATTGGGGTTTCAGTTGGATTTGTGAGAAAGACAAGCACCTAATTCTTTCTAAAAATATCCTAACCTGTGTTTCCAGGACCTTTTCCATGCTATTCCTCCACAGACCTCCACAAATGCCCCAAAGTTGAGTGGGTACCAATACACATTCAATTCAGAGACTCTTACACGTGTCTAAGCATGACTCTTACACATGTGGCCACTCATGAGTCCCAGCCTCATCCTGAAGAGGAACTGGGAGTTGGAAGTCCTAGTATGTCAGCCACATGTCACACCATTTTCCTTTTCCCCAAGTGGCCACAGTGTGATTGTGACCCCTGTCATCGCCTTCACTCACCCAGTAGCCTCGCCTTGGATGCTGGAGTTTCAGGCTGGCTTCCTCAAGGGGCCCCTATGATTTATGTCCCAGAACCGAGCGGTTTGTGCCCACAGGCCTGCAGCCTCCCACCTGCCGGAAGTCATTGGGAATTAAAAACACCAGTGAAAGCAAATAGCTACAATTTATTATGTCAAGAGCTATTTCCTTCCTCTTGAGGGCAGCCTCCAGAGGTGATTTTTCTTTAGGCCATCTACCCTGTGTTGAGCAGATCAGTTAAAAGTCATCAGAAATGTGGAAAGATGTTCAGGTGTAGAAGAAAGGCATATTTTTTATTTTTTTGTGAATAACAACTTATCAGACAAAACTGGGGATCTACAGCTCAGCCACCTCCTGTCCCTGGCAGATGCTTCAGCTCCAGTCTCTTCTTTTGGACATGTCTCATTCCTGGCTTCTTCATGTTTGTGACAGAGCAAGGAGTCAGAAACCCTTGGGACCCATTGCCTCTGAGCACTTACCCCCTGAGTGCCAGTGTCTGGCCGGAAACTCAGAGCGAGGATATTAACTAGACCTCATTTTTGCTTCTCCTGGGGTCACGAGGCATCAAAAGTAAAATCTCATGGTAAATTCTATAGTAGCAACTCAGAATGAAGCGAGTTCTCACAGTTTTTACCAAAAAGAATACTTGGCAGTCATGGAGATGTTTTTCCCCAAAATAAGTAAGGTTGAAAATTTCGAGACTCATCCTAAGGCTGCTCAAATAGAATCAGGTTGTAAGTCGTAGGAAAAGGTTTTAAAACTCTAACTTAAGA
This sequence comes from Aplodontia rufa, assembly GCA_004027875.1. NCBI lineage: Eukaryota > Metazoa > Chordata > Mammalia > Rodentia > Aplodontiidae > Aplodontia > Aplodontia rufa. Next base: position 2,857 of record PVKS010011319.1, read on the forward strand.
AGACCTCAAAAGCTTTGAAAGGAAATATAAAACCACTTCAACAAAACAAAAGAAAAACACAAAAATCCCCTAAGTATTCTCTTTGTTTCCCAGTGACAATTTCCCAACCTATTCCAATCCACAATGCCTCTCAGGGGAGAAACCACCACCGAAGCATGGATGGAGACATTTCATTTCTCTTCCACTGCTGTGAAAATGCTCTTATGCTAATTTAAGGAGATAGGATTTTTCTAATAAAAACAACCAGAATGTGTTAAGCATGATCATTCCAACTCTGTCTTTCTGTCTATTGCATCTGTCCATCTACCTTGCCAATTTCCAAAGGATTAGAGATAGTTTTATTAATTTAAGACAATATGAACCAGGACAACGATAACCCCTGTTTGATTTTTGTGTGATAGATAGGGCCACGGTTCTATTAAAGATCCATGTTTGTCTCTGTTCTATTTTGGAGCCCAGGTACATGATTCCTATTTTTGGCATCTTTGTGGTATTGTGAATCTGAGATTTCAACTCCCAGTGAGTCAGAAGGTCTGGCTGCCCAGAGGTACATGACTCAGATGGGCAGGAATAGTCTGTTCACCAGGAGATGAGGATTTAAAGGGGAGCTTTTGTGCTCAGTGAAAGCATAAATGAAAACAAATATTTAAATAGCAATCTATTGCCCTTCTACGAAGGTTCTTTCCTCTCTCCCCTGAAAGTTTTCATCCTGTACCCAGGCAGGAGCTAGTGCCTCTGGCGTGGGAACTGGGTCAGCTTATTAGCCATTTCCTCCTCTTTGGGAGCTGTCTGAGACATCCTGCAGGAGAGATTTCTGGGTGGCTTGAGGCATTAGCAGCACAGCCTCCTCATGGGAAGAAATGGTAGGCCGGAGAATCCAGTGAGGAGCATGTGTTTGAAAAGGTGAGAGATACAAGGAGATTTTCCTCCTTTAGGAAAGCAAAGTGGCTTCCCCTGAAAGGGGGGAACAAAGAGATCGGTATTTTCTTGATGAGAGATTGGATCAGAAATACTCTACACAAATAATAATAATAATAATATTAATAATAATAATAGAAATGCTCTACAATTCATTTATACATTCACCATCCAACCATCTATTCATCCACCCATGTACCCACCCACCATTCACCCATCTGCCTATCTTCACATACATACATGCATGGATACACACAAAAATCCAGGAGGCTGACTATGCACCAGGTCCTTTGCTAGGTGCTAGAGGAATAATACCCACCCCTAATGAGCCTACAGACTGGTAGAAGGAAGACTGGCACAGAGGCAGTCTTGCTCCAAGATCCCTTCCAAGGTTAAGGTTTCGTGACTGCAATGAGCCAGGTACTTTTGCACAGTGTTCTGTGAGGGACTCTGCTACCCCGTGGAGGTAGACGAGCATTCAGAGTAAGCTACAAGGTAAACCAACGTGCTTGAAGCCAGGATCACAGTTCTGGCAATGTGAGTAGCCTACTGTTCTTATGCTGTTCCCTCTAGACCTAGACCTCTTTTGGAGTCAGATCCTCGTGGGGCCAGACCCTCTCTGGGTATGGGTCTGAGGGTCCCAGTGATCGCTAGTTCCCCAGCCTCACCAAAGTGCAGATGCTTAATCATGGAAGCCATGATAGTTGGGATTTTAGCTGCTGTTTAGATTTTCCAGTGTTCCATGAAAGCTCCTGAATCTCTTCCCTAAATAACAAAGTGCTGTTTGGTATTTGGTGAAATGTTTGGAGCACAGTGTTCAACAGAGCAGAACTAAGCTGCTGACAAAATACTGTCTCACCCATTTAATAATAATAGCTAACATTTGTATAGCACTCTACAGTTAAACAGTGCACTTTTAATGCACCCAGCCTCATGGGCTCTTGGCAGCAGCCCTTTGAGGTCTGAGGGCAGGGTTATCATGGCTGTTCACTTAAGAACGATGGGCTGACAAGAGGAGCTAAGCCACAATCTCCAGGACCTACAGCGGGTGAGAAGAGGCAGATGCAGTGCTCTGGATTCCAGGACCAGAAACTTTGTCTTTAGTTGCCTTCTCTGAAAGCTTCAATGGCCATGCCTGCTCCTCTGACCTCAGGTTTGATCTTTGCCTGCGCCCTATGCTTCCTACAGTTAATCCCACCATCTAAATCTCCTTAATCATGCCCCTTCTCCACTTCAGCACCTAGAATGACTCTCCCAGGAGGAAGTCCTAGGCTCTCACTATTGCAGTCCCCTGTGCTTCCTCTCACCACCCCGGCCCTCCCTTCACTACCACCAACATGCATTCTTTTTTTTTTTTTTCATGGCCAGGCTGGACCTGGTCTAAGAATGCCATGGTCAACTTTAGGTCCCAGAGCTGGTTGGTCAGATGAAAGGCAGGAGAGGGGCAATATTTTGTTGTTGTTGTTGTTCGTTTCTTTCTTTTTGCCTCCACCTACCACTTCTCCTCCTCTTTCTTCTCCTCCTCCTCTTCTCTTTCTTCTTTCTGTTGTAGTCTCTGTGATAACTTAATTGGTAGTAACCCCCTTCTGAATCAGTAAGTCAGAGCCTGCAAATTCGTGAAGTGGGCATCTGGGTGGCCATAATAGCATTACCATGAGGCCAAAAACAAGAAGAGGCCCCAGAATGGATACCTTGCGGGGCCAGGGACAGCCTGAAATATATGTCAAGGTAGGAAAGAGCTACCTGTCAGTGGGTCCTGACTATGTTGCTCAGGATACATTGGAGCCCAAAGTGGGCTGCATGCCAGAAATGCCCGACCCCACCTTAGCCCTCCATGGTACAACAGCATGACCACTCTCCCTCCAGTCTCCACAGGGATCACAGATGGCTGCTCTGAGTTGTATTCCAGGCAGATGCCATTCTGTTGTCCCCAGAGACTGGGTGAGACCTGAGGGGCTAGGGTTTGGGACAGGAAGGGGGGTGTGAAGTGGGTAGCTTTGGAGTGGAGATTGGTGTGGTGCATCAGCAGGGGGCTGGGGGAGGGGGAAGGCAGGAGAATATTGGAAGCCCTGGAGGGGAGCTCTGGGAAATGGAACTGGGATGTGAGAGCTCAACCTAGACCCAAGGACCTGAGAAGGACCGTCCTCTGCCTTGCCTCTTCTCCCTAATCCATCCCCTTTCCCCAACATGCTCCTAAACATAGTTCTGACTCCTTTAGCAGTTTTGTGGGCTAACTTGATCATCTGATTATGAGTTACAAATTATTTTATGAAAAAAATACTTTCTTCCATTTTCCTTCCCTCAATATGATTAATCAGCTTTTGCTTTAATTTAAAGAATAATTTTGAAATTATAATTACTCAAGTCACACCTAATCATCATAGAAAAATTCAAAGGCAGATTTTAAAAAGTGAAAAAGAGAAAAGCAATTAAAGAAATAATTTACAATCTCAGATTTCAAGGACTCTGTCTTTTGTGTGTATATTATTCTAGTCTTTACCATGCAAACATAGAAATATATACTTTAAAAATAATCTTACTACACATACTACTATGTAATCTGTTTTTTTTTCTTTAATTATATACCATGAATATCCTTCTGTGGTATTACGTATGAATCTACAGTATAATTTTAATGCTTATTGTATGTTGAATTATATGATGGCACCGTAATCAGTTCCCTGTTTTGAGAACAGTGAGGTTGTTTTCACTATTATCAAAGCACTGTGAATGATACCTTTGCAGCATATGTAACAATATGCATAATAAATAAATCTATTCAATAGTCACCTCTTTCGGAAATATTATTCCTGAGGATGAATTCTAGGTGAAATTCAGGCTTTTTGCTGCATTTTGCCAAAAGGTGCAAAAAGGAATCCATATTCTCAACCTCAGAATAGCAGAGTTCTTGGTCCCCGACATCCTTGCCAACTTGCTGAGCAATTGTCTTTATGCATCTGAAAGGAAACAGACACAAAAAAGATAGCACCGGAGAATGTTTTCTGAACTAACCCTCCTTCTTTAAAAGCATGACCCAACAGCTGCCTGTGAAATCTGTAACAAAATATGACCAGACCCAAAGGCATCCTTTTATCTGTCTACCTGTAGTTAAGACGAACACAGCTGCAGTGCCACAGAGGAATGTGGAGAATTCCTGGAAATATAGTGAGATGGGATTGATTTGTTCTATATCCGAGATTTTCTTAGGAAGAGAGATCGCAATGAATGCTCAACAGTTTAATTTATGCCTCAGGATCTTTATTTCCCAACCTGCTTTGAACTTTTAATGAAATACAACTTTAGGTATCCCCAGGACTGTGTCAGGAGAAGTAGATGGGACTGAGTCAAGAGCCTGGAGTAGGGCTGGAGCTCCACTCCTTCCCTTTGTCACCTAGGACCACCTGTACTCCCTCAGCAGGAGGGGCCTCCAGTAGCTGGAAGGAGTGTGGGCACAGGTGACCTGGAGTCCTGAGTTCCATAGCAGCTGTGCAAGATGCTCTCACCATCTGCCTGGAAGAAGAGTGATTATGAGGATTAGATAACGTGTTGGAAGCCTGAAACACGGTCATCAGTTTTTCTTTAACCCTTTCCCTTTGTCATCTGTTCAAACGAAGAACTCATTTATCTCATCTCTGAGAACGCTTTGGGATCTAATTTCTGAGTAGCTATGAATCTTTGCTCAGGGAAGTATGTTTTTCTGGCTTTGAACTTTGCATCTTTGCAGAGGTAGCCATAGGCCTTGGCTCCCGGGGAGGTGATGTCCTCCTGCACAGCCTTGCTCTAGCACGACATCATCCACGTATTTCTTTGGCAGATGTTTGAGTTGTCTCCTAGCCTTTGGGGGGTTTTGTCCTCCAATTTAGAAAATGAATCTCCTAAGGGCAAGACGTTTGATACTCCCTTGCTCTTAGCTAAGTTTCCAACCAGTGTACCTGGTGTGATGGACCCACATTCAGGGGTTCCTAGTTGGTTGATAAGGAGTTTGACCACCAGGGACTATCTCAGTAGACCAGCCTTACTGCTCCTGGCTGTGAAGTCCTAGCAGAGGTTAACATTGCTTTATTGGCACCTATCTGCAAAACCTCCCACATCCCCATTCCCCTAGTGGCTGTATTTAACTCTCCCTGATACCCTGGGGCTGCAGGGGCGGGGTCAGTGCCATTCTGCTCAGTCAGGCCCCAATGGGTTCACACAGTGAGAGTGATGATGGGCCCAGCCATCCTTAGGAAAAAAAAAACCAAAACACATTATCTCCAAATATTAGAGAAATAGAATGAGTCATTAAATATTAACCACTTAAAATTATATTTAGGAATGATAATTTTATTGCTTGTTCTATCAGCAGTAGCTTCGGTATTACAGTTGTGTCTGTAATTGCTGAGTTGTAATTCCAACCACATTACCTACCTCTTAACTCATGTCCCTCTGTGATGGAGCAACTCTTTCTCAAAGTCCACTTTGTGTGCCCTCTGACACTTTTTCTTTACCCCACTCTGTGCTCTTACTTATAAAGGGAGTTAATCCGGGCACAGGAGCATCTTGAGTCCTTTTTGTGTTTCCAGCACTTTCTAAATTTACCACAGGGAATCGTTCATCTACTTCCTCATTCAATCAACAAATATTTACCAGCAGGACAGTAACCACTTGCTTTGAACAAAGCATCCCTCCATTAATGCATGAATGTGAAGATGTTCAGCAAGGTGCCTAGCACATTGGAGGTACTGAATATATTCTTTTTTTTTTTTAAGAGAGAGAGAATCAACTTTATTTTTTCTTCTGGTTTCTTTCTTTCAGACACTTGGTTGTGTATGTGGTGCAGGGGCTTGAACCTGGGTCCTTGCACATGCCGGCCAAGTGCTCCAAGCACTGAGCCACTGCTCCAGTGCCCTGAATGCAATCTTAAAAAGCAACTCTAAGGATTATTCATTCCAAATACTATGTCAAAGATGGAAGTCCCAGGGCCTGGATAGACTTTCCTAGATGAAGCACTTCCCTGCCTTCTTAAACAGAGTACATTGAGTATAATTGAAGCTCTCTTGATACCTCAGAGCTGTCATTTTGAATATCAGCCCTATAGTGGGCTGATGTGACACCTCTGTTTTATGGACATGTTCAGAGTCCTTTGCTCTTACATGAAATAAGACCAGGGTGTTATCTTTATAAGTTCTTCTGTTTGATTTTAATAGTTTATCTTCTTCCCTAACAGTAAAATGAAGGTTGCTTGATTTCTGTTCTCAGTAGGTCTTGGTGATAACAAACCTATTTTCTTAGCACTTTCCATACACATTGTTTTATTTACTCTTTACATTAAGCTTGCAAGTTAGATAGGATACTGTCTACTTTGTTGATTAGAAGAGAGAGAGAGAGAGAGAGAGAGAGAGATTGATTCTCAAAGGATTTCAATAGTTAAGCAGTAAAGCAATATGTCAGAGGCCACATATCCAGAAGGGGGAAGTGGGCTACAGAGCAGGTTTTCTGATTATAAGCCAGGGCTCTTTCTATGCCTTTAGTAACCCCTTACCTTCTTTCTACCTTCTTTCTAGTATACTAGTTTGGTGCTGATTATCTGCCACAAACTTGTTAAAATGGAGCATGAAGATGACTGGGTCTAGGTCGGAGAGACTCCTTTGGAGAGAGTGTTTGAGATTTAGTGCCTGGGCTCTGCCACCTCTCTGTTTGGCTGTTCACAGATGTTTTCCTTTTTTTTTTTTTTTTCCTGAGTGTAAGTGAAGAATGTGGATAGCCGATAGGATTGTGAAATTTAGAAATCAAACAAAGAATCAACAAAACCAAACCAAACACAAGATGCCCAGTTAAATGTGAATTTCAGATAATAAATAATTTTAGTGTAATTATATTCCATGTGACATTTGGGACTTAGTTATAAAACTTACTTGTTGTCTATTGGAAATGAACAGTTAGCAGGTATCCTTTGTTTAATTTGCAGCCCTGATAGCAGTACTGTGACGGGGTGAGCAGTCTAGACTTTCTTGAAATTTGCTATAATGACTATTCTGCTTTGGGGGGGGCGGCTGGGGAAGGTTGAGGAACCTATAGGGATAATTAAATTGTGCTTTCTAGAAAAGATGGATCTTGAGCTACTATTTACACAGCAGTGGGAAGCTGGTTTGGCAGCTAACTGGAGAAGAAGCTGCTAATGCAACCACTATGGAGAACAGCATGGTGATTCCTCGGGAAACTCAAACACAGATTTACCATATGATCCAGCCATCCCACATTTGGGTATATGTTCAAAGTAAATGAAATCAGCATGCCAAAGAAATACCTGCACACACAGGTTTATCGTGGCTCTGTTCTTAATAGCTAAGCTATGAAATCAGCCTAAGTGCCCATCAACAGATGAATGGATAAAAATGTGGTATTTACATACCATGGAGTATTTTTCAGCCATAAAGAAGAACGAAATCTTGTCATTTGCAGGAAAATGGGTGGAACTAGAGGAAACTATGTTAAGTGGAATAAGCCAGGCACAGAAAGATAAATAAACACAGCTTGTTCTTTCTCGTACGTAGGAGCTAAGAAATAGTTGACCTTAAAGTAGACTAGTGATTACTAGGGATTGAGAAGGCTGTGGAGGTGAGATGGGAACAGAGAGGCTGTGTTTGATTAGTGCATGCCATATGCATGTCTGGAAATATCATGCTGAACTTTAATAGCACGATTAACACATGTTAAGAAAAAAAGAAATTAAAAAAAAAATAAAGACCTATTCTTATGACACAAGAGCCACAGACTGAATAAGGGCTGAGACTCAGAGGCACCTGCACATCATAAGGGTCAGTATACTTTCACTGCAAATGGATGACTTTTTGAATGCCTGCCTTGTGTAATGATCAGTTTGGTTGCCACACTGGAAATGGAGAAAACCATGCATGCCACTTTCCCCACATATTCGAGTTGATCTAACAGTGAATGCTGGAAAATATTCACTTCCCTCAGGCAGTAAATGTAAAGAGCACCCCTGCCTTGAACACAGATTTAGGTTACTAAAGACATCCACTAGGCAATCCAGACATTCTTGAAATCTAAGATATCATTTCCCCCCAGAATGTCTTTGTGAGATCTCACAAGTCATGTTTTTTAAGGTTGATTGCTGCCTGCTTGTAGGGAATATACCTGTGATGGCCCCCAGTGGAGGAAGTTTGTAGGATAAGTTGAAAATCACCAACTTGTAAAATGAAATGATATAGCAAAGAAAAGACAGCCTTTCTGAGCACCTCCTCGGGGGTGCAAGTGTTTCACACTCCAGGTTTTCACAGAAGGTTGCTCTGGATCCTCTTGCACCCCTGGGGAGGAAGGTGTGTGCCCAGTGCCCTTGTCTGAGTCCCTTCACACTCACACACACACACACACACTCTCTCTCTCTCTCTGTTCTTTTTTTTGGATTGTATTTACATAAAAAATCCACAAATAAAGCATTGCCCTTTAAAAATTTATATTCAACTCATTTTTCTTAAGTGCTAAGTTATACCAGGTGCATGTGAATGTGCGTGGTCCAAGTCTCCTTCCTTGGCTGATACTTGAGTGCTGGCTTTGGAGGCCTCCCTGAGAGGGGCTTTCATCTTCATTACTCCAGCAGACTCCACTCAGAGATGGGACTTCGGGGGCTTGCCTGATGCCCCACAGCTAATAGCAGCAGGGTCAAGATCCAAGCTCACATTTTTTGACTTAAATGCCAAAACAAGTGATTAGCAAATAGGGTAGAGCTAATGGTGGGTAGTGGCAGTGGGATTCGATGGATTTAACTCTTGTTTCTTTAAGAAATATTTACTTTGATTAACATGTGCTGTGGTCTCAAGAGACTACTGGCCTCGGGGTTTTCCTAGCTTCACAGAAGTGTGGACATTGATTTCAGTTTTCCCAAACATCTCTAGCCTAGAAATGAAGATGGGAATCATGCAAGGTCAAGTTCTCTGGCTGTGAGCCTGTGGGTCTCTAAGTTTGAACAATCTGTAGAGAAATTGCACGCTCAATCAGAACCAGAGAAAGCCAAGGGTGTCCCCTTTCCATCAGTGGGGCTGATACTCAGTAGAAGGCTCCATCCGCTAGGGACAGGGTGACTGGGTGTTGAATGTGCTTCTGAGCGTACTGAGGTTAAGAAGGATTTTATGGGACAGCACTGTGGCCTAGGCTTCCAGACAAGCTCTGCCTGCCTGCCAGGTGTTAACACCTTAGTAGCTGGATCATGGAGAGGTCCTAGGACCCCAGAGACAGGGCCAAAGAGGATTCTTGGGGGACCTAGAGCAGTGGCTATTTTTTAACCATCCTATTCCGAAATACTTTGATAGTTTAAGTACTTAGTTATATACTAGATGCTTTTATTAAGTAACCTTCACAAGTCCTCCCAAAAGTTAGAGTCTATTGATATTTGCGCATTCTTTAGATGTTGAAAGGGAGGCACAAAGAGTGGTTGAGTAACTTCTCGAAGATCCCAGATAGAAAGTCCCAGTTTGGAGCGCTCTGTTTAATTGTGAAGATTGTGCTCTTAATTACAAGGTGACTTTTGCTTCCTTATGTAAATTGCCTGCTACTCTCCCTGAAGGTTGATCTAGGCTGGCCACCAGAAATAATTCATTCTAACAGTGACACGGGGGTGATTGTGCTGGTTGGGTCATATCGTGTCCTGTGATTATGTATCCTTGAGGCCCTTTTTCTATTCTTCCCTGGGCCAAATTCCAACCACTAGGGCCTACAGGAAGAATAGTAGAAACCCACCTACCCACTTGGGGTCATTCCCAGCTACCGCTAATCCCTGTTAATTACCTCTGACACCTGGGCTTAGTATGTAAAGGACCTCAACCATATGGAGGTGATCAGAGGAGATTTAAAGGATGCTGGAGATGCATGGCCTGCCTCTGCTTTCCATCCAGAATCACTGGAGTGGCCTCAGGGGTCACTGGGAAAATCTTCCCAAAGCCTGGCTCCCCTGTAAGGTGATAGCCAGGGTCTGATTGTCTGTGGGTGGAGCTGAGGAAGGCTGTGGTGCATTGGGTGCGTGTGTATGTGTCCTCTGTGTAGGCATACATGAGCTCCCCAGGCCTGGAACAAGCTGACATCTCATGGGTTCTAGAGGAAATGTTTCCAGTGTCTCAGCTTCAGAACACTGGGCTTGATATTTTTTTAAATTTGTGATTTCAGGAGGAGATGTTGACTCTGGGACAGGGTGACTGGGGCCTTGCCAAATGCTTCTTTGGTCTTCTAAAGATGCCACAGTGTGTACCTTAGAGCATAGTCACTGATCCTCACCCCCAACAAACCTCCAGAGTGACTCCTTCCATCAAACAACATGATGAAGTACAGTGTTGGCTGGGACTCAGCAGGGGGTGATGGGAACGTCCCACATTGTAACATTATAAGTCAAGAGTCCAAATGTAACGTGGATAATAAAGCTTGATTTTGTATCTACCTTATGGTAAGAATATACAGGCATATGCTCAGATACACACTAAGCAGTGTGGGTGTGACAGTCCTTTTAGCGTCTCACTCACTGTCAAGGATCCTAGGAGTGCCCATGATCTGAACCACCTAGCCTTTCCCGTAGGTACTCCATTTCTTCTGGTTAGTGCCACAGATCCTCACAGGACCCAGAGTCACCTGATACTGGCCAGGTTAGAAGAGTGGGACACCCCTGCTTGTGATGGATCTTACCCCTATCTGTTTTTTTTTTTTTTTTAAGTAGAGAGGGACAGTGAGAAAGAGAGAATTAATTTTTTTTTTTATTTAGTTTTTCACATGGCTTTCGTTGTTCTGAGACTTTGTTATGTATGTGGTGCTGGGGTTCAAACTCGTGTCCTTGGGCATGCCAGGCAAGCACTGTAACCGCTGAGCCACTGCTCCAGCTGCTCGTACCCCTACCTTAGCCCATCTCCTGCCTATGATCCTTCGCTTCCCTTCAGTCCTCAGGGATGGTGACCTGCCCTTGCTCCTTGGCCCATCTACAGGGGTGTAAGAGCCTGCCAGGGGTTTGTAGTTAGTATCAGAATGAGTGAAAGAACAAATGAATGAAAGAGTGCACCCTTATCACCACCCCACAAGCTGTGCTTTTCCACATATATCAGTGGGGAATGAATGAAGTGAGATTTACAAGCACCCACGTAAACCGTCTCCCAGATCATTTTATTTTCATTTTCATTTCAGCCAGAAACTGAGTACTGTATGCTGGGCACATGAGCAGAATTCATTGTTTCATTTTGTCCCGAAGAAAGCCATCAGCTGGCTGCATAACTTCCACTTTCTGGAGGCAGGTGGGGGCAGGAAGTTAGGTCCCACATGTTTACCTGTGGGTCTTGTGCAAAGCCTCATGAGGGGTCATGAGTGCAGCCAGCTCTGTTCACAGAAGGCAGCAGGCTCTGGGCCTGATGCTCATTGCTGCTGTCCCAGGGATTCTTCTGACCCAGGAGGGTCCTACGACCACAGATCTCAAGGGACAGGAAACCAGGAGCTCTGGGCCAGCCTCCCAGCTCATATGTTTGCAGTTCCAGGGATGATTTGCTTTGTGGTATCCCATCCCTAGTCCCCACTCACATGACCAGTTACCATTTTCTCTTTGCCTCACTCATGCCTGAGTTTTGGACCTTGGGCCAGATCCGTCCAGCTGTGTTCCTGGACAGCTTCTACTGCAGAACAAGTTCCCACCTTAGGACCAGGTTCCAGACCCATGTTCTGCCTCCTCACACGCACCAGGGAATCTGAGGACATGAAGGGTTAGGACATAGGCCTCATACTCACCAGATTCCAGAAGAGGGGATGAACCCCAAAAGAAGGGGCATGGAGTGAAAGGATTTTGCCCAGAGGCTGTTGAAACAGCTTTTGGTACCCATTGACAGACCCAGTGGGAACTCAGTGAAGTCTCATGGAGAGAAGTATGTCCTGCAGTCACCTGCAATGAAGTGACTCTGCATTGTGAATGAGCCCTGTCATTCTCCCTTACCTGCCCTGAAGGTGCGAGAGCACCAGACTGACTGGCAGGGTGGGATGAATCCAGGTGGGGAGGAGCAAAGAAAGCCCAGGCAAAGCCTCAGCTCTCTCCCAGGTCTCTGCTCCTAGCAGGAACGCAGGCTTGCAGACCCACCTCCCTTCCAGCGTGTGCCGGCAGCCCCGAGTCCTGGCCATAAGGATGGGTTCAGACCATTCAGATCCAGATTGCAGGGGACTTCCCAGTGGTTCACAACCCATGACTCAGTCACACAGCTTCTCAACAACTTAGACAATGCAAACATGGAGATGATTGGCATATTTAAGAACCCCCTTCCTGTTGGCGAGTATGGTGTCTTCTCACTGAGCCATGACACCTGGTTTAGGGCTACAAATAGTCTCCCCACGGGAACGGGGCTCAGGAGCTGGGCAAGCAACGATTTCAAGCGAGTAGTCGGCACAAGAAGAGGCACTATATTAAGGCCTGGTTATGTTTAGAAGTCATCCAGAGAATGTTTGGCATGCTGAATATAAACTCATGCTTCCGTCTGCCTGCCACACTTAGAGATTTCTCCCAGAGGGACACAGAACATGGGGTACCCTGGAGAAGATCTGGGAGTGTCTCAGAGGAAAGGTTCCTTTCTCAGGAACTGGTAACACTGGGGAATAGCTCCTGAGTTTGTTCCTGCCTGGGCTTCTCAAGATGGGCTGTGGGTCAAGCTCGGTGGTAGAGTACTTGCCTAGCATGTGTGAGGCCCTGGGTTCCATCCCCAGCACTGCAAAAAGAAAAAAAGGTGGGTATATGGATAGATGTGACCCAGTAATGTCAGCATTCAGATTCCAGCAGAAAAGGCTTCCTTTGAAGTCGACCCAATTCCTAAATGCCTCAATAATGGAATTCCTTTTAGAGACAGGCATTAACTGCTGGTGTTATACTTTGGAGTTCAGTTAGCTCAGAACAGTGATGAAAATGGTTGTCCCCCAACCCACACTGAATTGTAGGATGGTGGTCCCAGAAAAGACTGAGTTCTTATCCAGTCCCTTCATCTGTCAGATGGAGAAAAACAGGCCCAGAGAGAGAATGGTGACCTACTCAAGGTCACACTGTCATTCTGTGCCCGTGCCAAGCTGTAGAGAGCTGAATTGATTTGCTCTAGTCGTGTGTTTGCAGGGACTGAAAAACAGTGCTAAGGTGCTAAGGTAAAATGCAATGCCCTTGGGGTCGTGGTTCAACCAAATGGAGCGTCATTGTCCTTTTGGGGGCTGCAGAAGTGACTCTTAGCAACTTTGGGATGTGGAAACTGGGCTGAGTTTTTTTGTTTTTTTTTTTTTTTTTTTTTTAAAGAGAGAGGGACAGTGAGAGAGACAGAGAAAGAGAGAAACAACTTTATTTAGTTTTTCGCATGGCCTTAGTTGCTCCAACACTCAGTTGTGTACGTGGTGCTGGGGTTTGAACCCGGGTCCTCGTGCTTGCCAGGCAAGCGCCGAAACCGCTGAGCCACCGCTCCAGCCCCTGGGCTGAGTTTTAACTGAATAGATTTCAGTAGACTTATCACGGAGGTGCCCCAGGACTGTTAATTGTAATTGTTTCTAAGGTACAGAGAAACGTGGTAGGACTTGCATGGAAGAAACTCTTGGCAGGGAGACGCTTGGTTCATCAGGCAAAGGCAAGATGGGCTCCCACGCCTCCACCATGCCCTCCTCCACTCTGAAATGGTAGCCCCATGCTTGGCATTGCCATGATGGGAAAGATGGGGCATGGGTGCAGCAGAAGGGTCCTCGGGAGGTCTGGAAAGAGCCCTGCGTCAACACCCAGATCCCACTCTGCACCCCAGCTCTGTGCTTTGGTAGCTTTGGAGTCTTGAGCCACCCTGGTTCTCTGGGCCTCTGTTTCCTCATCCAGAGAATGGAAATAGGAAGGTTGAAGAAGGGTAAGATGTCTTGCATGGTGCCTGGCACACAGTACCCTTTGAAAAAGGTTCTGGCTACAGGGGTGCCCTGGAGATATTGCCATTCTGCCTGGGAATTTGGAAATACATGATTCAGTTTGTCTGAGGGAGAAAAGAAGATAATTTCCCATGAATTGATATGAGGGAGCAGAGGAAGAAATGGAGCAAGAAATAAAGGGCAGCCCAAGCATTTTCAAGTTTCCAGGATTCCTTTTTGGGTCTCTGGCTGTGACATTCATCTTGGGAATCATGTTTGCTCACTTCATGGCTTGTCTGAGAAATTCCAGTAAGAAGTTGACCCTTTTCTTCAAGTAGCATCCTGTTATGGTGGCCTATAAGGATTTTTTTTTCCCTTCCTGTATGTGCCTTTTCTCGCTGTGCTCATGTGATGCCAGAGACTCCACATCACTTCCATCTGTTGAGCATCCAGGGTTCAGAGAAGTCCCTGACTGGACCTTCCCCAAGGGTAGGCTGTGGCAGTATTACTATCAGTTGACATTGATTGATTGCCTGTCACATGCCAGACGCAGTGCTAAATGCTTCATAACAACCTTAGCAGGTAGGGCATTCTCATTGTTCCATTTTATAGATGAGAAAATTAAGGCACCAGAGAAGTCATATAACGTGCCCAAACTCACACAAGTAGTCCATGACAGTACTGGGATTTGGATCGGGCAACCTGTACCCTTAATCACTATGCCACCCTGCAAATTTCAAGTAGGTGAAAGAGAAAGATGAAGAGGGACAAGGGGACTAAACATTCAACAATGACAGTGAGCAGCAGAAGTGCGCTGGTTTGCATGGCCAGGCCCTTCAGTGAACTGAAAGACCCAAATGTCCAACTACAGGCGGGCTGGACATCTCCTTAAACAAGTACCACATTTCCCTGCAGGCTCTGCTCTTGCTGGCCTGAGTTGTCAAGTCTCCTTTTTTCCAGCCCCTTCTCTCTTGAACAGTTTCTGAGCTTGGCTCCCTTTAGAGGCACCTGGTCGGTCCCAGTCTTTCCTTCCTCAACCCCTAGGCTTCTAATTATTGGACACTAGAGTCTTGTGAGTTGGAAAGGGCCACGGACGCCATGATGCACGTGGCCATGCGTCAGCCACGCATTCTTCTGTCCAACTCAGAAGTGCCTTTGTGGTCTTCTTGCAAGGACTTCTTTTTAAAATTATTCAAGGATGATGGAGGCTCCTTTGTGTGCCTATCTAATTCTTAGGAGCCACCTGTTCAAAAACTCAAGTTGAATGCAGCATCATAGGGGCTGCAACCACTGACCCCAGCCAGGACCCTCCTCTGTCCCTTTGGGGTCAGTCCAAGGCAGTTGCTGAAAGAGCTATTTCAGATACTATGATTCAAGGACTCTCAGCCTTGGCCCTGTTGACATTTGGGGATGGATAATTTTGTTTCCATGGAGTTTTCCTGTATATGGTAGAATGTTTAGCAGCATCCCTGTCTTCTACTCACTAGATGATGTAGCAGCCTTCCCTCCCCAGTTGTGACAACTGAAAAGATCTCCAAATACTGCCAAATATTCCCCAGGGATATGGGGGTCTAATCTTTGCCTGGCTGAGAGTCACCACTCCAATTCTGCCATGTCACTGCTTGTCCAGAGAACTGCCCCTAGCCCAGCTTCCAATGGCCATGTGCTGAGGAGAAAATTCTTCCATTCATCTTGCCTCTGCCAAAGTGGCCAAAGTCAACAAGCCAGGGATCCTCATGGCCACCTGCTGGCTCCCGAGGCAGGTTGGTTCTCTCAGGGATGCTGTCGGCTCTGCCTCTCTTTTTTCCTCTTCTTCTCCAGAGAGGCTGATGCAAGCGTGGAGTGGAAAGAGGTGGCAGAACTGGTTATTCCCAAAGCCTTCTTTCCCCTTTATCCTTTCCGGAGAGCAGGTCTGCAGTGATCATCTCATCTGCTGGGTGTCTGCAGTATTGCGGAATGGACAGTGTGTGTGTGTTTGTTGGGGCTTGGTGTCTAAAGGCGTGTTTCCTTGCACTTAGGTTCTGCAGTTCTGTGTGCCCTTGGACTGTCCCTTTCCCCACTGCTACCCTCAAATACATGCCCACCACCTCTGCCACACAACCTGGGTCCATAAATTATCCATCATCGGATTTCCTGTTTGCACAGTGCTGAAGGCCTGAGTAACCTGTTCTGTTCTCTGTGACCTGACTCGGAAATATGTTGGCTGAAATGTCTGGCCTTTGCCCCAAATGCAACACAATCTCCCTTGTCCCCAGGGCGACAACCTTATCCTTCAGGGCTTCTGATTTACTCTGCAACATCATGGTGAGAATATGGACAGTGTGGGGCATCCTCAGATTAGACACTCGCTTGATGTTCTAGGACCTGCATTGTGGGCCTTTGGCAAGAGGCCCTACTGGAAAATGCCACCCTGTGTAGCTCTGCAGTCTTCTCCCCTCTTCCTGCTCAGTTAATGAGGTCTCCTAGTCTGCCAGAGGTTGTCAGAAGGTCTAAATGGTGAAGCCTCAATTGACAGGCCCTCTGGAAATGCAGTTACCCTGTAATTAAATTCTTATGTTAAAAAAAGTCTTCATCAATCATACAAAACAAGCTGCCTGCATTTGATGTGTGTGGGTCGCAGGAAGATTTGGTGCCACGTGGTAGGGTTTGAAGACCTTCCCAAGGCGTGCAGGGTTGCCAGGTGAGTTCTGCCTTGCTGTTGTGGTCCTTGCCTTTGTCACTAACAACTTCCGCTCCTTAGCTTGCAGGGGAAACATCTGTTACCCACAGGGCCACTGAATAAGCACTGGATTACTTGTTGGGGAAAATAGATTCTGTGGATGGGTGAGTGTCAGGGAAGGCGAACAGACTGGGGATGAACCCTGACCTACTTTGGGGTTGTGACACAGGCTCCAAAAAGGGAATTCACCTCTCTGAACCTCAGTATTGCCAGTCTGTAAAACTGGATAATGATGTTCACACTGACTTTGTCGTAGCAGTAGTGAGGGTCAAATAAGATTTTGCAACACAAATGCATTTTCACAAAAAGGATCCACAGTTGCTATGGTGGAAGAGAGCATCTGCTCATCTGGGGGGAGGTCTGCATCCAGGTAAGGCAGATGGGTGGGAGCTTAGAGGAGGATCTGGTGGCTCTAGAGGGACATTGTCTTAGCAAAGGTGGCCTCAAGTCACCTGGTGAGTGGATTTGCTAGGGAGAGATAACGGGCCATGCGGAGATGCCCACTCCTTGGGTCTCTGATTCGGAGCCAGCCCCCTTAGTTTCAGGAAGTTCCAAAGCCTAAGGTGCCTTGTGGCAGGGAAGGGACCTTTGTCTCTTTGCTTCTCCTTTTGGATGCCCTACCTGTCCCATGCCAGGAATGCTTCTTCCCAGCTGCCTCTGATTCCTTCTCTGGGCACATGGACCTTCCATTGCTCAGTACCAGGCCTGGGAATAGTTAGGAAGAAGACCCCTGTGTTCAGTTAATCAGGGGGCTTTGGGCTTTCCCAAAGAGAGGTGTAGAGGGTTTGCTGTAATTTAGTCACAGCCCAAAGGGTCCATAGAGAGGGTGTGTCAGGAGCTGTGTCCTTGAATTTGTCAGGATCCCCCAGGTAATACTGGGGGTCAGGGAGCTGGAGTAGAGAGCTTGCTGGAGGAGATGAAGTATGAATCATACCTCAACTATGGGCAGGACTAGAAGGGGAGAACATTCAGGGATGGGAGAAGAAGTGGAGACTCAGGGCTGGGGATGGACCAGGCAGGACTGAGCTGGGGATGTGCCTGGCTAAAGGAAAACCAAGTGGAGGGAAGAAGGATAAGTCTGGAATGGTACAGAAGCCGCACCTCTGACTCCTGAATGCCAGATCACATTTTTTCAACATTGTGTTGTAGGCGCCAGGGTCACTGTGAATGTGGCCAGAAAGGTAATGATCTAAAAATGCTTGTCAGGTTTTGGCATCACTGATACGGCAACTGTGTTCACTGGAGTCAGAAGAAAGAATCTGGAGATAGACGTTCATGAGGCCACCATTGCAGTGGTCCGGGAGCCACAGGAAAATGGCAGAATTAGGAGATTGCTTCCAAGACATGATGGGCATGGTGTGGGGGTTGTTGGGAAGGACTGGATGGAATCTGATTTCCAGAATCTCCTCGCCCAGTGGAAGCCCCACCTTCCATATCTGCTCTGCACCACGTCTCCCACAGCACCTTCCCTCAACACTGCAGTGCTCCCAGCTCACTGCTGCCCTGCTGTGCCTGCCCCAGCAGCCCATGTGAGGCAGGAACTGGAGCACAGAAGGCCAAGCACACCTGCTTGGTGCTGCCTCCAGCATCTCGGGGTCGTTTTCCAGCCCCCTGCTTGGAGCTCTGGCCAGCCAGGTCTCTTCAGAAGGGCAGCTAACGAGTGAGCCAGGGACCCGCTGCAGTTTGCAGTGGTGATGGACACACTGGTGGCGATGGAGATGGGTTTAAAAAGGGACCAGGCATCTAGTCAGCAGCTGAACTGCATCCTGTCTTTGGGAACCAGAGAACAAAGAGAGGGGAAATGCCTTTGGAACATGAGTTTTCCTAGCTGTGTGTGGGGCTGCGAGAAGCTTATCGTTACAGTGGAAACCAGAAGAAACCAGAAATTGGGATCCATCCATTCCTTTGTCCTGGCTGCCAGGGAGAGCCACAGAGCTCCTGCCTACAAGGTGGATAATACTTTTGGTTTTTCTGAACACAGCAAGAGAAGCCTGCATGTCTAACTCCTACTTTTGCTCCTCCCAGGCCTAGGAAGGCTGGCCTTGACTTCTGGTTATGTCCATATTCCCCTGGGTTGTTCTCTTCAGTGTCAGCCCAAACAATCATGTCACAGCTGGTGGTTTCCCCACAGTGTGATGTTTGGTTTCGTGAGGAAATAACCCAGGTGCACACTCACACAGAGTGAAGAAGCTGAGGAATAAAACCCAACCCTGGAGGCCTGAGGCTGGAGAACTGAGCAGGGCTCTAACGTTCCGTAAAGAAGGATGCTACAAACTGCAGCAGCCAAACCAGTTCTGTCCCCCTGACCCTCTGGTATTTATGATATTTACTTTCTCTTAGATACGCCATTAACATGAGCCTTCAGACTGGAAAAGGTTTTCGACTTTGGTCAGGGTGCTTCCAGCCTTTGTTTAAGATTAACAGTGGATGACGCTTTAGGAATCTGCCCTCCTGCAGAGGGCAAGAGCAGCCTGGCATTCAGCTGAGACAACCACAAGGACGTCTCGGTTGTGAAAATATTGAAAAATGTCAGCCACCGGGAGCCTCCATGTGCCCTCCTCCCAGGACCCCCCACCCTCCCCACATGAAAGGTTAATTCCAGCTCAGGACTCTTCTCCCTGTACTCCCACAGCCCCTTGCAACCGGCAGGGTTCACATTGGCTGTGAAATATTTTGAGGATCTCCCTGTAGTGTGTGGGTTATGCCAAGTCCCTCAACACTGGGCCCTGGTATTTTCTGCTGCTTTATTGTCCCCTTATTAAGATAGAAATAGTACTTGTCAAAAAACCCACTCACTCTCTAGGCCCTGCCCAAATGTCGCTTTGTCTTATGAAGCCTGTCCTGGTCAGAATGAGTCACCTGCCTCTTTTCCCACATAACATTTGATTTACCTTCTTTTGTGGAATCAATGAAATTTAACCTCTTATTATAACAGTGATTTACAAAAGGGGCAATTTGCCTCCCAGAGGATATTTGGCAACATGTGGAGACAGCTTTGGTTGTCACGAGTAAAAAAGGGTGCTACTGGCATCTAGTGGGTAGAGGCCAGGGATGCGGGCAACCATCCTATAAAATACACAGGACGCTTACCCATAGCATGGAGGTCTGGAGGCCCTGTTTTAGGGAGACTGTGTGTCTCCAAGTCGGTCCACCTCCTTCCAAGGTGAGCTCCTAGGGGCAGGGCATTGCTACTTGGGTCTGTCCCCATCCCACACACCCCAAGGAGCCAGGGCAAGACATTGCATTTAGATGGACACTCAATAAATGGGGCTGAATTGAATTCATTTAGTTAAATTGAATCAAATTGAATTGAACCTAAGCTGCCCCACAAATCATTAGGCAAATTCAACAATTACTTTGGGCGGTAGCTTGATCTTTCTTCTTCTGCTTCACAATCAGAAAGCGTACAGGGTCCAACTCCAGCTGACCTTGTTGGGGTAGACCAGGGTGAATGCAAGCGAATGCAAGGGCTTAGGGACAAGTGTGACAATCATTTGTAAATTATGACAGTGAGGACGTTTAGTTCCAAGTTTACCTTATATCTCAGCGACACAGAGTAGCTCTCTGATCTTCTCGTCCCTCATCCCCAAAAAGAGGGGACTAAGAACTACTAAGAACTCCTGCCACCCCAATTCTTTTGCAGTAGGTTGCAAAAGTACAAAACTGTCCAAAATCTGCTCTGAGAGGCAGTGTGGTACGGAGCAGAGCTTCCCAGTCTTCTCACCTTTTTAACTCCATACTAGGGAAAGGGGTGAGGCAGGCAACCGGCCTGGGCACTTCAAATGGCCCAGGCCCTGTTGCTTCTGTCCAGAGGCTGGCAGGAGCAGAAGCTCCTCACACCAATGCCTTAGGGGTACCCCACTTTGGGACATGCTGTTGTGGCAGAAAGACATGCCACAAAGAATCAGATGACGGCCAAGTCCTTCTACACCAGGACCAATGGTTTGACCCTGAGCTATGGGCATAGTTCCCTCATTTGTAAATGGGAATCATAAATCTTGCAGGACTTGGTCATCTCGTGTTTCTCCCCTCAAGCACATGAGTGTTCTGTATGCATTGCTTCATTCCTCCCTCCATCAGTATTCTTATTCAGCAGAGGAGAACCCTGAAGTACAGAAAGACTGTATTGCTTGCCCAAGGTCACACAGCTAGCGTGCAGTAGATGCTGGTTCCAGACTCCAATCCTGGGCCTTGCCCATTCTAGAACGAGGCTTCATCCTTTTTTCGATGTCTCAAAAGTGCGGCATCTGGCGGGCAGGAGTGGTGGCTCAGTGGTTACGGCGCTTGCCTGACATGCAGGAGGACACAGGATCAAACCCCAGCACCATGTACACAGCGAAGTGTCAGAGCAACAAAAGTCACGTGAAAAACTCAATAAAATTGATTCTCTCTCTCTCTCTCTACCATCCTTCTCTCTTAAAAAAAAATAGAGCAGCATCTGCCCTGCTTAGCATCTTCTCCATGAGGTTTTGAAAACAGAGCTGCTTCACCTGGGTTTTAAGCTATGCTTGAGATAGATAGACACAGTGATCTTCAGGCTTTTCGGTTACGCTGGGACGAGATTAGAATCAGGGCTTTCCTTTTCTTCAAGATTAGATTTTTCTGTTCCATCCAGAACAACCTGCTGTTCCCCAGCTATACCGCCTGGTTTCAAACACATCTAAAATTACAAGAGTATTACCTCACCTCCGGTATTTCTGTTTCCCCATGAAAGTAGATACTAGGGAGAGAACTCCCCAGAAAGCAGGGGGCGGCATGTTGGCCATACGGAGACAAATAAAGATCTGTTTTCTTTCTTAGCCCTCTGAAGGATGTGTCTAATTTGGGGCATGTTTTGCTTGGTTCGTCTTGTATCTGGAGAGAGTCTTCTTTTCTCCCTAAGTGACACCTCTCTGGAGCACACAATTTTCCCTGTCCTCAAGGTGAGCCATCCCCTCTCCAGCTGTTCCTAATGACTAATTAGTGAACAAAGAGGCTAATAAACAAAATTAGCTATTGGGCCTCAGTTTGGGATTGAACCAAAATGAGGAGAAAGGTATCTGTCTACTTGTTGTTTGTTTTATTTTTCCTTAAAAAGTAAAAAAATGGAATCACGACAAAACATAATACCATATATCCCTGCTGCTAATTTATCAGTCACATCTGAAATGTTCATATCCAGCATATTCCCTCCACTTGGGAACATTAAAGGTGGTTCTAGGAGAAGGGATAGTCTCTTCTCTTCCTTTTTAGTAGATCCAGAAAGAGATCTAGGCATTCATAGTTAACTAACATTTCTGGGCATATAACTCCGTCTTTTCAATCTCATTACAACCCTCTTTTCACTGTTGGACCAAGAGATTGAGCCTGAGCCTTACGCATGTCCTCAGGGGCACACCTAGGAAGAGTTAATACCAGGAATTAACTGTGGTCTCCAAATGCAGCGGCCGTCATCTTAGGTATCTACAGCTAATACATGCCGATTTTGTTGGGAAAACTAAAATAGGCTCTAAGAAGAGATTTGAAGAGAGAGAGACGTGCTAAATTATGAGCTACTAAGTGCTCTCAGCTTTCTGGAAGCTGCAGAGTCCAGCTCAGCCACAAAGCAGTGGGCAGTTTGTGGGTGGGGAACGGTGTGCTCACCCACAGGGCTGTTCTGTGAGATCACCTCTCGGGAAATATTTAGAATCCCAAGCCCACTTGCTTGACTTCCCAGCTAAGCCTACAGTCCCTCCGCACCAAGTGGTGTGCTAATTGTTCTTCCAGGACCCTCTCTCTCCATTTCCCTCTCCCTTCCACTGCCCTCCCTTCCCTCTGCTCTTTTCTCCTTTTATTCCTGTTCCTCAGGGAAAATAAGTCTGTCACAACCACTGAAACTTTGTCCATCCTGGTATTCTGCTCTTTGTCTCCCTTTTCTTTCTCCTTCTCCCTGGCTGGTTGCTTTTTCATATCTTACTCTGGAGAAGGCTTTTGTTTCTCTTGAAAGTCTCCTCCGAGGTGAATTCCTGTTTCAGATGAACTGCTGTGCTGTCACGGATGGCACATCCGTCTTCGACATACCTTCCCTTCATCCCTGGCTCCCATCTGCCACTTGGTTTCTGCCACTTTCTCCTGGCCTGAGCTTTGCTTCTGGAAGCAACTGGCAAGCTCAGTGGTCCTTTCCTGGCTGCCCGATGGGCCATCGAGTAGATCTTCATGTCACAAATTCACCATGCTGCTTAAGCAAGTACCCAGGAAACTTTGGGGTACATTGTCATGGTGACAATGGAGTATTTATTGTAGTACCTTCCTCAGACTTTCTTATGCAACCTGCCCTCTTTCCTGGATTGCTGGGATGCCACAGGGAGGTTTCTTAAATTAATCCTGTCAAAATAGCCTTTGAGTCCTTTTGGAGCTGGATTTTTTTTTTTTAATCTCACAAAACACAAACTGTTCAAGAGAAGAATTGGGAACAAAGACGACTCAGGACTGGAGAGAACTTGGAGAACATTTAGAGAAAAGCGTGGAAATGATTGATGGGTTGGAAAATAGGACCTCAGATGAGAGGTGAAAGGAATGGGGATTATTTAACCAGGAGAGGAGAGGCTGACAGGTGACCTAGTAAGAGGCTTCAAGTTTGTGAAGGGTTGGGTTATGGAGGCTGGAGATTAGCTGGCTTCCCATTACCATCCCATTACCACCGGAGAAGGAAAGACACTTAAAGTGGGAGGAAGAGAAAGCAGAGCTGCAGTAAGAACTACTCACTATGGGCTTGTTAAATAGAGCAAAGGCGGGTGGGCCGTAGGACCTTCCACCACATTGTCTTCCTAGACAAGATCAGCACTAGAATGGTGATGGAGCTGTGTCCATAAGTCATCTGGAACAGAGAATCCCAATCACTTGCCCTCAAACGTTACCTGGATGGCAACATCACCATCTCCTGGGACACATGGCAATAATTCAGTTTCCTGGACCCTCTCCAGACCTGCTGGTTTAGAATTTCCAGGAGGGAAGTACAGGAATCTGCTTGTTTTTTTGTTTCCAGAGGAAATCTCTGCCTAACTTGTTGTGAACAGCTATAATTTAGATCTTAAGTGTCCCCTAAAGGTGCATGTGTTAAAGGCGTGGTCTCCAGGGTGGTGTTATCGGTAGGTAGTGGAACCTTAGAGGGGAAGTCCAATGGCAGGGTTTTGGGTCATTGGGGTGTTCCCTTGAAGGGGATCGTAGGACCCCGGTCTCTTTCTCTTTCTTTCGTTTCCTGGCCATGAGCTGGCCTGTGCTGCTGTACCAAAGGCCCAAAGCAACAGAGACAACTAGCCATGGCCTGCAACCTCCAGTACTGAACCAGCATATAAACCTTTCCTCTAAGGTGATTATTTCAGGTCTGCTATAGTGATGAAAATATGTCTAACACAAGAACTAAAGGTCTAGAAGAGAGAGAGAACACCTCCTGAATGTCTCTTGTCTCAGTGTATCTTGTATCCAATGGGTGGTTTGCCCACCCAC
Organism: Aplodontia rufa; assembly: GCA_004027875.1. Taxonomy (NCBI): domain Eukaryota; kingdom Metazoa; phylum Chordata; class Mammalia; order Rodentia; family Aplodontiidae; genus Aplodontia; species Aplodontia rufa. The sequence goes on from PVKS010011319.1 coordinate 26,819, forward strand.
AAGCTGTTCCAGAGCTCAGACACATCTGCCCAATGTCCCTAACCAGTGGTCCCATGGACCCCATGTGTGTCAAAGCTGCCTTGTGGCTCTACAATTCTCTCCTTGGTACAGGCGCAGAGGTACTGCCCAAAATGCTCATCCTCACGCCTGCTGTGGCAGCAGCTTCCATCTTAGGAGCAGCTTTGCAGAGTTTTCCAACACTAAGAAATTGTTATTGATCCAATGGGGCTGAAATGGAGAGATCCTGGGAGCCAAGGGCTAGGGTCACCTTTGACCTTCATCAGGGCAGTTCACCTCTCATAGTCGCAATTTCTTTCTCCGGAAAAGGAGGCACCTGGATGAGGCAATCTCTTAAATGCTACCAACTCTGCCTTTCTTGTCTCTACATTGCTGTGACTAAAAGACCCAACAAGAACACTTATAGGAGGAAAAGTTTATTTGGGGGCTCACAGTTTCAGAGGTCTCAGTTTGCAAAAGACCAGCTCCATTCCTCAGGGTTCGAGGTGAGGATGAACATCATGGTAGGAGAGTGTGGCAGAGGAAAGCGGTTCAAGGCATAGCCAGGAAGCAGAGAGAGACGCCACACCAGATTCAAAATATATACCCAAAGGCATGGCCCCAGTGACCCTTCTCCAGACACACCCCACCTGCCTTCAGTTGCAGGTTAATCCCCAATTACTCACTGATTGGGTGAAGGCCAAGGTCAATCTTTTCACCTCTCAGCATTTTCTCATGGTGTCACATGTTGAGCCTTAGGGGGACACTTTTCATCCAAACCACACTGCTATTTGAAGAATCGCAGTGCTTGCATATATTCTGAAGAGTAGAAAGTCTTAGATCCAGTGTTATATTTCATAGTGAAATAATTAAATGCCATGGTGTTTTGTTTTCCTTTCTTATAACTTGTCTGAGGGTAGTTGGGATGGATAAAGAAGAGAACAGTAGTATACTGGTACACCCATCTCCAGTTCACTCAGCCTATTATGGGTCTGCTGTTTACCATATGCAACTATTGATGACCTTTTCTTTCACTTAGTGACATGTGCCAACTATAGATTTTGTTCTTTGGCCTTGAAATAGTTTCTTGTATATTGTAAATGTGGAGACTATAATCAAAAAGTACTATTCATGGGAATGATAGGAATGTTGGAGGAAGGAATTGGCAAAATTATTTTATGGTCTTATTTGCTTTTTCCTTGTTGGGTTCCAGATTACAGTGGTATTTTTTTTTTTAAAGGAAGCAGTTTGTAATGTGACTTCTGAGCTGTTGGGGACCAGCCACACCCTGGTACTTGAAATATAAAAAATTTCTACTTGTTCATGTACCCTAGCCTTTCTCCTTAATAATAGTATCTGCTTGGGGAACATTGCTACCAGATTTTCCATCTTCAGCAAGTCCATATGAGTTCATACCGATGAGATATAAGTTGAAGTACCTTCACTGTATACTATAATGTAAGGAAGTCTACTTAAAAGGGAAAAGATGAGCTTTTTTCCCTTCCCCTCCCTCTCACTTCTTTAGTTTCATCATTATTTGTTCATTCCTTCCTTCTCTCCTCTTTCCGGCTTCCTAGAATGCAGTTGTAATGGTTGGAATTCCGGCAGCCACTTTAGACCATAAGACGCAAAAGCCAGGTATTAAGGATGGCAAAGCAGAAGATGAGACTCAATGATTATGGAGCTGCTATCTCACCCTAAGACTTCCTCCCTTTAGACAGCTTTTCCTTGAGAGAAAAAAAAAAGCACTGTTATTTATTTATTTTCATTTATGCAGCTGAGCCAAACCCTAATAGATACATATAGGTTCCACGCGCACTGACTTAACTCTGAGAACTAAGGTCAAAGGTAAAAAGCAGATACCACCACTGAATCACGCAGAGCCGTAGATTTCTGCTATAACACAGCATAGGAAAGGACATAGATTCTGAGTCAGACAAGGTGTGATAGACAACTCAGACTCGGATTTACCATGACTTTGATCAGGTAATCTCCTTGAGTCTCTATTCCCTCATTTACAAATTAGAATAATAATCTCTACCTCCCAGGCTATTCACAAGTATTAGGTATCATGTTTAGACAGGTACCCAGCACACAGTAGGAGTGTGCATGAGTTGTGCATGTTTGTGTGTTCATTTTGTTCCAGTCAACACATCCACTGGGCTGTGCTATTGGAATGTATGGATAAATGCAGTATAGTCCCTGCTCTCCGAGGCCTGCAGGCTGGCTCGGAGTCCTAAGACAGGGTCCAAGCACAAAGCGCGTGGAAGTCTATGTGCTGTGCTGTGGTCCTGGGGCAGGGTGACAGGTACAGAGTCAGAGACTGAAGGATATTAGAGTGGGGCTTCTTGGCCTTGATCATGTGGACCTGCTGCTTGGGAGGCCTCCTTCTCCTCTGCTCCTCTGAATACTACGGGTTTCTTGTCTTTTCATCCATTGAGGTCCTTCCTCATCCACAGAGCCATCTGAGCTGTCCCAGCTGATCCTTGGCCTTTCCCTACACTTCCTTCAAGATTGCCTGGCCTGGGGCTGGTCTTATTCCCCCATGGGTGTGCACATGTCTGCGTGTCCTCTCCATCTGGACCGTGCGCTCCTGGAAAGCAGGGTTTATTGGGTCTCACCCCGCTTTCTTTGTGGAATGTGTGGTAGGGATTCTTAGTATTGTTAGAGGGAAAACAGAGCTGTGAAGGTTAAGAAGTTGTTTTCTGCAAGAGCTCAGAGCAGGCTGGGTCTTCCCTCCCTCCTATGGCTGCAGAGGGTGCAGGAAGCAGAAGGGGAAGGAGTGAGCTGGAGGAGGACACCTGGGCTCAGAGGCGCTCATGCACTGGCCCAGACTCTAGGTGGTGTGGCAGCAGCTCTGCCCAGCACACAGGGAGCCTTCCTTCCTCCTCCCCAGGTGTGAACAGCAAGACAAGAAGAGATTTCTCACTCTAGGGAAACCTCCACACAAAAGAGGCTCCCTCATCACAGTGCGCCCTGTTCCCGGCTGTTGTTCAGATGAGATAATGGCCCAGGGGTGAGTGGGTGGCAGGCAGCAGGGAGGGAGCTCTGGGAATCACATATGTTCAGCTCTCAGCTCTTCAGAGGGACCATCGCCTCACCCTGGGGTCCACCCCTGAATCCTCTGCCCTTTGGTCTCACCCAAGACACAGGCCAAGTTGGAGGACTTCCTGACAGGTGGCCTGTTCCTTCCTAAATCCCCCGGCACCCCCACCATGGCTGATCTAATCGGACAGTTAACAGAAGAGATTCTTGAAAAGCACTAGAATGCTTCTCCCCCTCTATATTTCTATATTCATATTTTTATAATACAGTGGATGAGATCTTGGAAATCAGTAGAAGGGTACACCACCCCCCCGTCTGCATTCTTTCTTTCCTTCTTTCTTTCGTGGTACTGGGGATTGAATCCAGGGATGCTTTATCACTGAGCTACATCCCCAGTTCTTTTTATTTTCTTTTTTTTTTTTAATTTTGAGATAGGGTCTTGCTAAATTGTAAAGGCTGGCTTCTAATCAGTCTCCCGAATTGGTAGGGTTACACACATGCCCCTCTGCTCCCAATTTCCTATTTTTATAGTTTTCTATAAATTTACTCATAAATTTTACTTTTATGAAATAACTTTTTATAATTTGATGGCTCACTTAATACCCTAGTCCATACCAAATAACCTACTAACCCCTACTAGCAAAGCCAGTTTCAGCTGTCAGAGAGTCATGGATTACCTGTGTCTGTTTGCAGATAACCTTTTCTTGAGAAGTTTTCTCCCAATCTGTGCAGACTCTCCACAGAGCAGTACTAACCCACTGCCTACCTGATGCCCAGCACTGGAATCCTCTCCATCTTCCAGAAGTGTCCAGAATCCTCTCTCCTCTGAAGGTGGTCTGCACGTAGGACCACACAAGATGCATACATGGGGGTTGAGGTCGTAGCTGGGAAGGTCTCTTCCAGACTAGAGAGTCTTATTTTTCTCGAGTCTGTGTGTGCTAAGGTGCTGGATGGTGACAGTGAGGTACCTACTTGGAAGGGAGAAGACTGAGGATGTTCAATTGGTGGTCAGCAACCCGCTTCCCTCCTGAGGGACAGCTGCAGGAATAGTTCAGGTCTAGAAGCCGGGAAGCCAGCACCATCACCTACTGTGCCCAGCCACAACCACTCAGAGCCTTGAGTTCTGGGTCTACAGAGTGAGGGCACCTCCTCATCCTCCACCCACATCAGCCTTCACTCATTAACCCCAGCCCCGGGGGTCCACTGCTTCTGGTATGAATCCTCAACCCCAAGTGAGAGGTGAGATCAGGGTGAAGGCCAAAGCACCCTCTCCCCTTAAGCACCTTTTCTTTCACGATTGGTGTAATTCTGAAGGTCTCTATGGGGAATTCACATAAGGACAAAGGAAATGCATTGGAAATGTTCACGCAAAATGAAAAATGCCGTTTTCACAAGCATCTCAGGGTTGGCCTGCAGTTCAAGACTGGAGTGGCAACAGAGCTCATCTTGCATGAAGGATGCAGCTACAGTGCAGAGGTTGGGAGTGAGACCTTGTCAACGAGGTCTGTGTGATTATATAAACCAATAAACCCGAGTATGGTGTCCTGGTGCAGGGACTTTGCGAGGATAAAAAGAGACAGGAACTTGAGTTATGTTGTGGAAATGTACCACAGACTGCCTGAATAAACAAAAATGTGAATGATGATTTCTTAATACAGTTCATAAAATAGGTGCAGAGTCAAAATAGTCTCGTCTTCTGCTAGAAGTCTCATCTGGTTAGAAGTGTCATCTGGCTAAAAGCAGAGCATCTAAATATATTTTTGCTGTGGTCTGCTGTGCATTCTAGCTCTCAGAAAGAGGAGCAGCAATAGGGCCAGCCATGCTGGGCTCATCCCTGAGCAAAGAAGAGTCTGGGGCTGAGGATTTTGGGGAAGAGACTAGCCGGTCATTTTAGGGTTCTGTTGTCTCACAAAAGCAGAAACTGTTATACATAATGCATCCCTGGAAGATAGCAACAGAGCACATTTCAGAAAGTGCAGAGGAGAGAACAGTCTTGTGATTCCACGAGACCCTTGGTTTCAGAGACTGGTAGAGAATACTAAGAACACAGCCTGGGTATCTGCAGTGAATTCGAGGGAATCAAAATAAGGGTGCTGCCAACCATATTCACAAGAGTGGCCTATAGGCTACAGAAGAATTGACAAATGTGTGTTCACAGTATCTACCGCTGTGTCTCGATCAGTTTTATCCTAAATAGTGGAAGTAACTGTGTTTTTTTTTTTTTAAGATTTTTCTGACAGTCGTCTTTGCGAAATTACGGAAGGCAAATGTTTTGATTTTCTAGAGTCCACAGGCTCTAGAAGGCTACACCTGATGTTAATATCCCTGGCAAAATGATGGCATGTGCTTGAGGACCAAGTCAGTAGTTTTGGCAACATGGCAAATTAACTAGATTTTCTTTCATTACAGAGCCACCAGGCTTAGATCAAAAGAACACGAAGACAGTGGTGATTTCAGGAAAGCATGTTATGATTTCTTCTTGAAAAATGTGCATAAATAGGGTTGTAATTGATCAGCCAACACTGACTAAAGAATGTGGATAAGCAGGGCGAAAATCCGTAGAAAGGTCTCCAGTTCAGTGTCGCAGGGTCCAAGCCTACCAATATGTCAAGCATCAACCTTCTTGGAATTGCAAAAATAAAACTCAGATTTGTTGAGGACACAGAGTTGGAAGAAATAACTAATGCCATAAATAGAAAAAAGTTTACAAAATCCATATTGGTTTCCTATTTAACACGACTGGAAATCAGACAAGCTTGATATGCTTCCTAAGAACTTCCAAATAAAGGACCATAAATACACTGAGAAATTTTAAAACGATAATCATATCGTAAATTTAGGAGCTGTAAAGAACATGTCAAAGCAAACGTGGAGTTCTTACCAGTGGGAATGGATGGATTGAGAGGCACATTCCTGGCCTCTCACTTTTGCATGTTTGACCCATTGACAGTCCCAATGAACTCCACTATTAAATAAGATGTAACTTGGATAGCAAATGTCATAAAGACATATTAAGATATGCCAGGTCTCAGAAAATATACCACTCACGTTCTCCTCATGAGACAATGAATCAATTTGTCCTTAATGTTCCAGGTGACTGAGATGGATCAAAATCAAGGACCCTAAGTATAAAATAGACCAATGGTGAACTTGAAACCAATTAAATAGAACTAGGGCTTAATAATTAAGAGAACAGGCTCTGGCGTGAGAAACCCTTGCAAATGAATCCCATCTCTGCCACTTAAGGATTTTGGGACTTTGTAAGAGTTATTTAACCTTTCCGAATCTTGCTGAAATGTATGATTTCTATAAGAATGACAGAAAATGTAGGTAAAGTATACAATCAATTACAACCTGTATCAACTGTATTATAATTATTAATACAAAGCCTATGCTCACTGTGGTTTCAAAATAGAAATTAAAATTTAAAAATAGTTTGAGAAAGAATTATTTGAGAAACTGTATATAATAGAGATTAACTAAAAATAATAAGAAATATTAAGTGCAGGGAAAAAAAAGCAAGTATTACATATATTTTTAAATTGTTTTTTTAGTGAAGGCAGCCTTGTCTTTGCAAATTATAGAAGTTTGGTTATATATGTAAGAGAAATTGCAACCTAAATAAATGTAATATTTTATTAAAATAAAGATTAAAAGTCAGGACTTCAAACTTTAAAAATATGAAATCAATAAATAAAAATACACTCTATGAAACAAGCAAACACACACCAAAACCCCATACAAAAATATCCAGATGCGTGGAACAAAATGGCAAAGTAAGGTCAAACATATTAACTATGATTTAATATTATTAAAAGTCTAAGACTTGACGTTTTAGGTTAAAAACTAAAGTGACACCATGTTCTTTACAAGAGACATACTGAAAGCAAAGTGATAGAGAAAGGCTAAAATAAAATAAATTACTTAGAAAATAGTGTGAGAAGAGATTTGATACATATATCCAGGAGCTGGAACCATGAAATAAAAAAATTATGTGCTTTCTATAAACTCTAGAAATAAAATGAATAAAGTAACAATAACATACACAAAGGAGATTTTAAGACTAAGAAATCTAATGCTATTTGTAGTTGTATATTTACACATTTGAGAACAGCAATTATAACTTTCTTGAAATATGTAAATTCCAATTTTAGGCAATTTATTCCAAAACACAGAAAAAAGTATTAAAGTTAAAACTTTATCTACCATTATTCTTACAAAGATTGCACACACAGACACGGAGTTTTAGAACAATTTTACTGATGTACACTAATGAAAAAAGAAAAGTAACAAAATAAAATTAAATCCAATGAATTCACAATTAGGTAGTATATATGCAATCAACTCAAGGTCTATTTAATCCTGGGAAATGTATTACTATAAAAAGTCAAATTTGTAAGTCAACTAAGAAAGTACAGTAT
>PVKS010011319.1:34381-57197 GCA_004027875.1 Aplodontia rufa
AGTAACGCCCCCACCTGTGTCCGCCCACCTCTTTCCAAGGACCCCTTCCGGTACCCAGCCATCTTCTTAGGGTGAACTTGGAATCACTATGACCCTTGCCACATGTGCAGTGACCCACACCCCCATCATCTCCCAGTCACCGCCTACTTCCTCTTGCACCCGCCTCCACCTAATCACAGCCAATCGTGCAGACTGTGCACCTGAGCTCCTCCAATTAGGGCAAAGGGTGGTGTTGTGTCAGGTTGGAGTTAAAAACCCCTCACTCCCTTGCTAGGCGAGCATTTTTCTATCACCCTTTGGCCGAAGTAAAATTTCTGCTTGCTCACCCACACCCGACCACATGTTTGATTTCATTTATAACAATTGGATGACGGTTAATATGATAGTGAATATCTGTCTCAAGTCAATAGCAAACATTTAGTGATGAAGCATGAAGGCATTCCCTTTACAAGTTAAGAATAAAAAAAGGTATGGGTACTGAAACCATTTTTAATTTTTTTTTTTTTAAAGAGAGAGGGACAGTGAGAGAGACAGAGAAAGGGAGAAACAACTTTATTTAGTTTTTCACATGGCCTTAGTTGCTCCAACACTCAGTTGTGCACGTGGTGCTGGGATTTGAACCCGGGTCCTCGTGCTTGCCAGGCAAGTGCCGAAACCTCTGAGCCACCGCTCCAGCCCTTAATTGTTGTTTTAGAAATGTTGAGAATGCAACAAAGTATTCTCAAAGGAGTCGAAGAGACAAAATTGTCAATATTTGCAAACAATTTGTTTATAGTTCTAGAAAATCTAAAAATGGTTAGGATTAATAAAAGCACTCAGAAAGATGGCTGGATAAGACATAAATATTTTAAAAGTTAATAGCTTTTCTTGTATCAAAAATGATCATTTAGAAAATGGAATGGCGGGGCTGGAGTGGTGGCTGCTCGGTTACAGCACTTGCCTGGCATGTGCAAATATGCGGGTTCGAGCTCCAGCACCACGTACACAACAAAGTATCAGACAAGGAAAGTCACATGAAAAACTAAATAAAATCTATTCTCTCTCTCAAAAAAAAAAAAAAAGAAAAAGAAAAGAAAAGAAAAAATAGAATGGAGAATCATTCCTATCTAGAGTAATTTCAAAACTTAAAAAAAGTATGCTTAGGGTAAATATTCTGAAATTCTTGGGACTGGATGACAAAATTAAATTTAATAGGAAATTATTTGAATCAAAAGAAACATTGTATTTTGGTAGGAAAAACAGTATTGTGATGATGCTTATCTTCCCAAATTAATTTTTAACTTTATGAAATCCCAACCAACTGCCCAGGGTGTTTTTGCTTGTTTAGTATTTTGTTTTGTTTTGTTTTGATGGGTAGTGAGAAGAAGGAGGGTACCTGGCAAAAACGGTTTTTGTGTTTACCCCGAAGAATAAACAGACAGAATTTACTAAGCAAAACATTGCAAGGAACATGGTGGGACAAGATCTGCTCCCACCTGAGGGAGTGCTTCCAGAGTGAACAGATGGGTCGAGGTAAAGGAGTCTACAGACAGAGCCCTGAAAAGCCAACCAGGAAACAGTCCCAGTGACAATGACTGCTGATGTAGAGAGTGAAATATTTGAAAAGAAATGTGTCCAAAATAACCTCGTGTGTAATAACAGCACCATTCTAAAAATGGAAATCCAGAGCCATAAAATAGTGGATCAGTTCAAAAACAGCAGAAAATTTGCATCATTCTGTGGATCTTCAATGTAGCATATTCTGTGTACTAGAAAATAAAATCTGGTAGGGTGCGGTGATGTGTGCCTATAATCCCAGCAGCTCAGATGGTGGAGGTGGGAGAATCACAAGTTCAAGGCCAGCATGGACAACTTAGACCCTGTCTCAAAATAAAACATAAAAAGTGTTGGGGATGTAACTCAGTGGGTAAGTTCAATCTCCAGTACATAAAAATAAAAATAAATAAGAACACAAAATCTGTTTTCCCTTAATCAATTTAAAACTACCTCAAACCCATATATAGTTAAAAAAAAAACACTTTAAAGTATGTCTTTAAAAACTCTCAGGTGGGCTGGAGTGGTGGCTCAGTGGTTACAGTGCTTGCCCAGCATGTGTGAGTACACGGGTTCAAACCCCAGCACCCACGTATACAACTAAGTGTTAGAACAACAAAAGCCATGTAAAAAACTCAATAAAAATTGATTCTCTCTTTCTCTCTCTCTCTCTCACTGTCCTTCTCTCTTTAAAAAAAAAAACACAAAAAACTCTGATGTATTAGACCCAGCAAAGGCGTAGTCACACATGACCTAGGGCATTCATAGAGATGTATTGGGAAGGAGGAGGGAGGGGTGGGGAAGGAGTAAGAGTGGGAGAATAGGGTGGGATCTAGGGGTAAATCTAATTTTAAGATTATATACATATCATATTGTTTTCTTGGATGCATTTTTATTGTACAGTAACTAAATTTCTTAATTAAAAAACACACACACAAAAAGAAATTTATTTATATGTTTAATGAGAGCCTTCTACATGATCAAGGAACCTGAGTATAACAGAAGTTGGGTGAGTTAAGGGTTAAGTATTTGGAAAGAAATTAATTTTACATATCTATTGTACATGTTTAGCCAAAACAAATTACAGATGGATTAAAGGGTTAAATGTAAAATAATAAACCGTAACAATTGGTGAAAATAAATAACTGCACTCAGGATTAGAGAGAACTTTTTTTTTTTTTGAGAGGGACAGTGAGAGAGAAAGAATCAACTTTATTTAGTTTTTCGTGTGGCTTTCATTGCTCTGAGACATCGCTATGTACGTGGTGCTGGGGTTTGAACTCGTGTTCACATGCCAGGCAAGCGCATAACCGCTGAGCCACAGCTCCAGCCCTAGACAGAACTTTTTAAACACAAGGGGAAGAAAGCACAAAGGGAAAGATGAAAAGAGACAAGTCATAAAAAAGTACAACTTTTACATGTGGTAGGATTACAGGAATTTGGGGAAGGCAAACACAAAGTAGGATAATTTTTTTTAATAAAACGATAGACACAATCCCTCTTCTGGGTATTTTCCCAGAGGAGTTAGAATCAACACATTATAGTGACACAGCAAAATCAGTGTTCTCAGCAGCTCAGTTTGCAATAGCTAAACTATGGAACCAACCCAGATGCCCCTCACTGGATGAATGGATCCAAAAGCTCTGGTGTATATGTACACAATGAAGTTCTACTCAACTATTAGAAACAATGATAATACAGCCTTTGAAGATAAATGGATGGCAATGGAAGAAATCATGCTGGGTGAAATTAGCCAAACCCAGAGACTCAAGGGTCAAATGTTTTCCCTCACTTGTGGAGGCTGGAGCAAAACCCAGGCTTGGGTGAAAGGTCAAGCTCATGTACTAAACTCACCAAAGTCACAGCAACATATAATCTAGGGGAACCATAGATATGTACAGGGGAGGGGGAAGGGAGAGGAGAGGGAGGGATCATAGGAAGGGCCTGGGGGGAGTCAATAATACTCTTTATGCCCCCAAGAAGCCAGATAATACTTATGTTCTCTCTCTCTTTCTCTGTGTGTGTGTGTATGTGTGTACACACAGTTTTATCTGTTATGGGGGGAAATATAGAAGACTCAAGAGATCAGGAGTATATCATATTGTTACTACGTATGTATTTATGATTGTATAATAACTCAATTCCTCAAAAAATTTAAAAAAAAGATAGACATGGGGCCAATATTGCTGCATATAAGAAGATCCTAGAAGTCAATAGAAGAGACACTCATATCCCATTGGGAAATGTGACAAGGGACATGAACAGTTTATTCACAAAATGTACTTTGAGTTTTTCACATTAGTTGCTCCAACACTCAGTTGCGCACGTGGGTGCTGGGGTTTGAACCCGGGTCCTTGTGCTTGCCAGGCAAGCGCCGAAACCGCTGAGCCACCGCTCCAGCCCCCTCACAAAATGTACTTTGAATATTGGTCAATACATTTCATTTCTTTTTAAAATCAATGTCACAGGTAAAAGAGAGATATAACTTAGGATCAGATACCATTTTTAACTTATTCAATTGACAAAAGATTATAAAAATACAACACACTAGCAAGAAGTATGGTAAGCAGACTCTCATCTCCTCAGTCAAAATAGAAGAAGCTTATAATCTTTCTGGAAACAATTTACTAAGAAGCATCAAGGTCTCTAATATGTTTATACCCTTTCACTAGTAGCAATTTTCCTTCTAGGAATACAGGCTGAGAGTAATTAGACAAAGACCTATATTTATATGCAATGATGTTCATTGCAGCATTATGTTTAATAGCAAAATATGGAAAGAATCTAATGTCAAAAGATAATGTTTCAATAAATCATGTCATAATTCATTTGATGAGCTAATAAAACTTATATGTTTAGAAGCTGAAAAGCTGAAATGCTCATTTTTACATTAATAACAGAATATAAGACATACGGACTGTACAATAACCAAATTTAAAAGGAAGAATAGGTATGAATAACATCAGATTTTCTATACAGTACAAAAATAAATTCAATAGTATATGAATAAAAATTTGAAGCCAGAACTAATGAGATACATTTATTATTAAAAATGTAAAATTATGTGCTAAAAAAAAAAACAAAGCAGAAATGGAAGAGAACTTTAGCGTGAAGACCAGGGGGATTTAGTACCCAGGCTGATGTTATGAGTAACCAGAGCAACCCAGGTTGCCTTGATGGCAGTCTGTGGTGTCCAGTTGGGAAGGCAGCAGCCCCGTGCTCTGTGCAGGTCAAGCGATCCTGGGGCATTGCGCTCCATGTTTGCAGAGGTTCCAGGAGGTTCCTCATTTCAGATCTGTCACATGCAGCGAGGGTGCCCAAGGAAGCCCTCTGGAAACTGTTTTATATAAGGAACTGTAGAGGGATCTAGAGATGTTTAACTTGGAGGGCTATCACAAAGAAGAGTTAGAGTGATCCTGAGTGACTTCAGGCAACGGCCCTCGTTCTTGGGTAGGGGTTAAAGGGAAAGAGCCACGGAAGGTGCAGCCAAGGGTTCATCATGTAAAATGCTGAGTGCATTTAGGATCAGCAATGAGAGGCATCACTATGCAGCAATTGGACTTGTAGGCACCAAAAGTCCCTTCCGCCTGTAAGGTTGTGCAGTTTTTTCTAACTGGAGGCTGAAATGGGCCGAAAAATCATTGAATGTGACAGATGCTTTAGGGCAGTGGTTCTGAATCTTTCCTTCTTTGAATCACCTGAAAACCTTCTTAAAACAGATTTTTGGGTCCTACCCCCCAGAATTTCTGATTCAGCAGGTGGGGTGCTGGGGTGGGGACCTGAGAATATGAATTTTAGTAAACTCCAGGTGCTGCTACTACTGCTGTTGCAGTAATCTATCTTTGAGATACTAATTCTTTAGGCCAATAACAACAAATAAGGAGATTTTCTTAACCTTGCAATGTTGCTTAGTGGTATAGAAAACCCAGCAATGTTATATGGTATATGGGAGACATTGTTAAGGGATGTGTTCCTTTCTTATCTCAAACGCTTGGATGATAGTATTGTACTTGTGGAACTACATTGCAGGCTATTTGGGGGTCGGTTCTTTCCAGACTCACATTTCTAACCTGACCACAGAACAGCCCTCTTCACCAAGCCAAACAAATCAACGCTGATCATTTAAAGTCTTAAGGGGAGCTGGTGCTGACAGTTTTTTGGCCTGTCTTCCTTTGTTGCTCTTAAATGGTGGGGAAGTCCGTTGTCCCTTAGAAGTTCATGAAGGAAATGGAGTCCTGGTCTTGAGTTTCAGAATGACCTACATTTATTGTTTTGTTGGTGGTTGGTTATTTTTTTGTTGTTTCCCTTGACCCTGGACTCCATTCTTGGTGAAGTATCTTGCTAGGATACAGCCCATAGTTTCTGATATATAAAACCACAGATGACACCCAAAAGCTTAAGGGTGTCCTCCGTATCTCAGAGTAATTCCAACGAAGATGCCCAGCTCTTGTGTTCATCTTAATTCAAATTGAGCCTCATGTGCTGGAGTCTTTAGATAATTGGTTTAAGAAGATAGCTGTGTACAGCCTCCCCGCTCCCCTCCTCCTGCTGCTCTCTTCCCCAGCTTATGGTGTGGAGTGTGAGCAGACTGTGTGCTTCACACACTGTGGAGTCTGTTGCCATGGTGCTAGGGAGGAATCTGGTTCCCATAGCAACATCAGGTTGACTCCTTGTACCTTATACCACAGGCAGAGCTTGAGCAATGGCTTATGTGATCCCCAGTTAATCCAGGGTTGATGGGCATGTGGAGTACTGAAAAATGTCCCTGCCTACCCTCCACTTCCCCAGATTACCAATACAATTATAGAAATAATAATAACAAATCCACACTCTCTTTCTTCAGCAACCCACAAAAGTAAAACATGATATTATTTTAGTGTCTTCCTTAGATTAAAATTTTGTTTTGAGGGCATCCTCTATCTCTCCCCTTCAGCATGCTATCTGTCCCTATAAGCCTGTTCCATAGGCCTGGCCAGCTGCTGGAAAAGTCCTGTTAGATGCAGAGGCCCAGGATCACACCAGTGGTGGCAGCCCTCTGAGCAGGCCTAACAGGACCAGCTTTTCTGCATGAGGTTTCATTCCAGGGGTTTTTTAGCAACATCAACACATTGATGATGGAGCAGCCCTAGGAGAGGCCAGCAAGCCCAGTGTGTAGAACCACCTTGACTTGTCATCCAAAGAAATGAAGGTGTCAGTCCATCTGTTTTAAGTAGGGTGCCCACCTGTGGTTTGGGGGCACATTCATGATCTGGATTTCTGGTAGAAGAAGGGACATTAACCTGGGTCATTCCTAATGTGGAACGATTTTGCTGGTCTTCAGAGATCTTCAGTGAAGGGTGCTCTGTGTCTTCCCTCTTACTCTTCATTTGAACATCGCTATTTAGTAAATTACTTACACATCACCATTCACTTGTTCAGCAAGTATTCACCCTGCTTCCCCATGTGCTGAGCATTGAAGAACACAAACAGGGGTTTTTGGTTTTTGATTGTTTTTCTCTCTCTCCTGGCACCTACATTCCAATGGGGGAAACAGACAATAAACAAAGAATGGGAAATATCAGGAACACTAATATGAAATAGGACAATTTGATGGAGAGTTCTGTGGTGGCTATAAGCTATGTGGTCAGCAGAAGTGACATGGGGGCCTAACTGCATAAAGCAGCCTGCTATAGATGAACAAGCAAGAACATCTCGGGCAGAAAGCCACCCTGAGAGTGGAGAGGAGGCCAGAGCGGATCCTGGGGCCTCATCTGTAGGGCTTATTTGCAATAAGATCAGATTTTACATGATTGATATGGGAGCCATTTGAAGTGTTTTAGAAAGGAAGCAACAGAAGTGGATTCATATTTTAAAAATCATCTCAGCTGCCTGCTAACAATCTTTAAGCCCATTTCCAGTGATGGCTGTCTTAGATTGTTTTCTATAACTCTAACTGAATATCTCAGACTTGGTAATTTATAAAGATAAGAGGTTTAGTTACCTCACAATTCTGGAAACTGAGAAGTCCAAAAACATGACCTCCACTTCTGTTTCACATCTGATGAGGGCGTTCTTCCCACCCTCATGGCAGGAGGCATCACTTACTGTGACAGAGTGATATAATTTGGATCTTGAATGTCCTGCAAAGGCTCTCGCGTTGTAGGCTTGGTCCCCAGTCAGTGGCACTGTTGGGAGGTGGTGAATCTTTAAAAGGTAGGACTTACCTGGCCAGTGAGAAAGTTGGTCTATTATCATGTGTTAAATCCAGATAAGATGTAATGCTATACAACATAATCCTTTTTTAGAGATATTGTGGGAAGGGGAAGGGAGGGATAAGGGTGGGCAATTGGGGGGGCACTACAGGGGGTAATTGTAATATCCAGAATCTATACACATTTTATATTATTTTGTTAAAAACTTGTATGGTTGTTCAAAAATAAAAAAAAATTTTTAAAAAAGGTGGGACTTAGCGGGAGGAAGTTATGTCATTGGGGGTGTGCCTTAAGGGAATATTGAGATTCTGGCCCCTCTTCTTTCTCTCTCTTTGCTTTCCGGTCTCCATGAAATGAGCAGCTCTGGTATACCACGTGCTCTCACCATGATTTGCTGCCTCACTATAGACCCAAAGCAAAAAGGGTCAACTGATCACAGACTAAAGCCTCTGAAATTGTGAGCCAAAATGAACCTTTCCTCCCTGATTTATTTCCTGGATTTTGTTACAGTAGTGCAAATCTGACTTACAAACAGAGCAAGCGTGTGTCAGTTCAGGTTTCTCTTTTGATAAAACCACCAATCGCGTTTTGGGGACTCCACTCTGATGATCTCATCCAATCCTAATTACTTCCCCAAGGCCCAGCCTCCAAATACCATCAACGCACCAATTTAGGGCTTAAGTGTCCACATGAGTTTTGGAGGAGATATTCAAATTGAGGCAGTGGCAATTAAGAAAAGCCGTTTGCTGCCCTGTGTAGTCACACCTCACCCTTTTCCCAGGTTCAATAGACTTCTCTTGTATATGGTGCATTTAGTATGCCAACCCTTAGAGGATTTTCCAAATGCTTTTTTCATAAAATTCCAGAACCAGGAGGGCCTATTATGGAGGGAACCCTCAATCTAACTCTTATTTATAAGCAGAGGGAGCGCAGTTGCCCAGATGGTAAGGTGATCTGGTCAGTATCATGCAGCTAGGTAGGAGCTGGGCCTCTGGTACTAGTATCAATGCCCACCCTCTCCCCGGTCTAGTGATCTTTCCGCACGCATTTTAACCTATCAGCAGTCATTTTTATCTTCTCTTCTTTTTCTCATTCACCTTCTCTGCCTTCCTCTGGGTCCTTCCAGTTTTCCTTAGTATGCTAGAATTTTCTGCTATTGGAATGTTGGTGATATTACATGGGAAATATGGCCATAACTTTTAATCATTACTGAGGTTTTTATTGAGGTAGCAATTGTTGTCCTTGCCCCTTTCTGCTTTTGTGGTATTTCTGGCTCTACTGGGGCCTTCCTACAATCTCCATGCCTTCTTAAGCTCTGCTGATTTTCCCAGAACCGGGAGCCAGGTGTCAGTGTTTATTCATTGTCAACTCTATGTGCCAGGCCAATGCTGAGGAGGCAGTCAGAATGTGGCCTTCCAGGTCACCAATCCCCTGACTCTCATGGCCCATACCACATTGCCTGTCTATGGGCCAGGCTATAGGGTGGGGATTTAGCCAGATTGATTTTTCCACACCTGGGTCTGGACAGTATGGTTGGGCTCCCCTCTGGCTCACACCGATGCAGAGGTCCCCACCTCCAAGCGGTCTCCTCTTCCCTCCTCTGTCCACTTAGTCATTCCTTTAGCTGTCAGAGAATTTAATAGTAGGTAATAATCACAGCTGCAGGAATGATACATTAGCATTAGGTGACAAATAAACCATCTCCCATCAATATGAGTCCTGCTACATCCAACCAGCACAGTCAGGAGAGCAACAAGGTTGAAACTCACTTCTTCCATCTTGAAGTTATGCGTCCCCTAGAAGCTGGCTTCTTTGGAAAGTTAGGTGACTTGACATCAGCCACAGCAGGAGGGCTCATTTATTGCTGCTGTCTGGAAACCTACAGTATAACAACAGTCCTTTCAATGACAATGTATGGCTATCATGCACACACTTTGGGAGATGATATCACCCCAGTTTTCATGTGGGGACACAAGGTGAGAGAAGTTAAGTGACTCACCCAAGGTCAGCAGGGTAGGAATCAGAGTGGGAATAGGAACTCAGGTCCCAGGGTCACTTCTCACCTGCTGCCCTTTACTCTGGGCAGCAGCTGTGCCTATTGCTGAGTGGCCACCCAGGAAACAGCATGGTTGAGACACTGCAGAAAGGACAGTGTCTTTCCTGTGCTCCTCGATGAGGCCAGGCAGACTGAGAAATGCAGGATATACACAGGGCCCAGGGCAGCAGAACAGGCCTGGCACAGGGTGCAGGAGATGTATTTTCTGGGTCTGTTCTCACCTCTGGCTCCTGTGGGATCGTAAGCAAGTCTTTTGCCATATCCAGGCTAAGTCTTGACTTTCTTACTATAGAGCGAAAGAGTTGGATACAGTCTTCAGGATACATTCACTGATGTCATTCTAAGAATTAAAAACTTCCTCTTTGGTGATCAAATGTGTCCTTTTTGAAGTATGTTCAACTTCCCTTTTATAGTTAATATGGAATCGTCAGCTGTGGTTTGTCTGGTTGTTGCTGTCTCTCCTTTCTGTACATCATACTTTGAGGATGTTTTTTATTATTGTCTTTGCTACTTGTTGTCATTAAACCACATCCTTGTCTTAGTATGTATACACATGTATGTATTTTTATTAGTATATTAAGCTAGGGACAGTGGCATTCTGATATTGATGATAGAATGAAGAAGAGTCTTTAGCCCCCTGTACTTCTCAGAGCCCCTTGGTAACTCAGGCTAATAGCGGAGAGAAGTGGGTGCTATTGGCCCAGGCCGCTGGATTGAGAGCTGTCTTCCCTGAGGGATGGAACCAGCGAGGACTTTCTTACTTTGGAGGAGTATTGTATAAGATTAAGCCAACCTAGAAACTGTCAGAGAAGATCCAAACCAGCACGCAAGCAAATTAGAAGGGGTGGGGAGAGTAGATCTGGCAGGGCCACATGTGGTTCACCATTGCTGGGCCCCTCTGCCAGCAGGTGTCTGAAAAACATGGCTGAGATTGCCACACTCACTCGGGTGGGAGCAGCAGTTGAGCTCAAGGCCAGAGCTGCCCCTTTCATCCCAGGTGTTGTTGGTGGGAATTCTTTGTGCCATTAGAACGCATGCTGCCACAGAGAGCATGTTGGACCAGAAGTCCAGGCCACATGGAATCCCAGCTCTGTGGCCTACTGTGTGACTTGAGGAATGTCACTGAACTCTAAGCCTCAGAGAACAAGTGCTCCTTCTTCTCAGACTTGTGGGAAACTCCTTATAAAGTGCATACGTATGGTGCTCTCATGAATACCAGTGCTGGAGAGAGAAGGGAGATAGAGTAGGCAAGGTCTTCCCCAGCATGCGTCCCAAACATGTGGATCAGGCTGGCATGTATGAGATTCTCTACGAAAACTAGGCGGGTGGTTGGATGGATGAATACCTGGGGAGACAGATGGACAATAAACATACAAGGGATGTTCTGATTGCTGCTGAAGATTAACTTCATGCACTTTGGAAAGATCATCCTGCACGTTTGCAATAGGCCCAGGGCTGGTCCCTGCTGGGTATTCTGCCCCCAAAAAGACTCTCCCTGGGGAGGCATGTGGAGGACTGGGTCACCCCAGGAGCACTTTGGCACCCACTGCTCTTCCGGCTAGAAGAGTAGGTCCTGAGCCCACCTTTCTGCACAGAAAGCCCAGCCTCCACCTGCTCCCGTCCGTAGAGAAGGGAAAGCAGAGGCACCCAAGAGTACTGCTAAGCACCCTGCCTGCCTGGCTGGAGATGGATGACAGTAATCACAGAGCCCAAGATCTGGCCTTTTCTGCTGGGCCCACCTGCTGCTGCTGCTGTTGCCTTGCGCGCTCTGCTCATCCTCTGCGGTGGCGGAGCCTGCATCTTGGCAGCCCGGGGATAATAATTAGGGGTGGGGTAGCTCCCCAGCTGGTGTGATATTTGAGGAGGGGCCTGGAGGAGAAGGGAAGGCTGGGACCCTGCCAACAAAAGGAGGAATTAAATGGGCCGTCCTGGGAACCCACAGTTAGTATTTAAACTCCACTGGAAGCTATGGGTTTCACCCAAGAAGCAGGGCTGTCATGAGGGCTCAGCACCCTCCCTCTCCCAGCCCCGCTACTGTTTGTGAGTGTGATTTATTCTGTGAGCCTCTGAGATACGATGCTATCATGCCCCAGCTCAGGGAGCCAGGCCCAGGGCTGTCACGCAGTGTGAGGACAAACATGGTGACAAACGAAGCTGACTCCACCAGGAGGCCATAGCCCTGATCCACTCAGAGCCAGTGGACAGAGGCACAGCCCTCAGGGAATTTACCATCTAGCATGGCCTGGCAGCGGGCCCTCCACCCACAGTCCAAAGGCTACCAGCTTGTGTGTGGGGTACATGTTTTGTTTCATTTATTGTTAGCATTGTTCAAACTGCTATTTCAGCTATGGAGAGACAGCAGAAAATACTGAAAAAATACCCCACCACCTCCTGCACAGCCACGGCCACACTGGGTGCTTCATCTCATGCAGTCCACACTGTGCGCTTAAAAGGTAGGGCACAGGTTGGAGCGGTGGCTCAGTGGTTACGGTGCTTGCCTGGCATGCGCAAGTACATGGGTTCAAACCCCAGCACCCACATACACAACTAAGTGTCAGAGCAACGAAAGCCATGTGAAAAACTCAATAAAAATTGATTCTCTCTCTCTCTCTCTCACACACACTGTTGTTCTCTCTTAAAAATTTTTTTGAAAACACAGAAGAGGTAGGGCACGTTTGCCCCATTGTGCAGCTGTGTAAAGTGAGGTTCACAAGCATCTCACACCTGGCTCGAGTTAGAGAGGAAGAGAAGGATGTGGAGCCAAGAACCTGTGACTCCCTAGAGTTCTTTCTGTTTCTTTTTGCCATCCCGAGAGCAGAGAACAACGTTTCCGTCTGACACAAGGGAGAGTTTCACCAACTCTTCTGCATGGGAAAAAGAGGTGAAAGGTCATCCCAAGGCCTGCGGGTGAGCTCAATGTGGTCCAATTTCTGGTGGTCCCCAGCTGAGAAGAGATGGAGGTGGGCGTCAGGTACAGAGTGCAGCCTCCAACAGCTTTGTGACTTCTAACTCTATCAGGTGTCACTGAAATTATTTACCTGTTGTGGGACTTGTGTGTCTTCCAGTAATAATGATGAGAACAGCAATATATAGTACAATTCATAGTCATGACGGAGTTTGCAACTATTTGACAAGGATTGCAGCACTAGTTCTTGGGAGTGGATTCCCGAGGTAGAAATGGTCTCAGGAACGCAAGCTGAGCAAGGAGAAGCAGGTCCTAAGAGTTCTGGGTGCTTCCTGGGCCTCACGGATCCTTCTGCGTGGGTTGGTTTGAATGCCACTGTGGATGCACAGATTTGGTAGTCTATGGCTTCTCCAAATTGCAGTTTAAAAACAAAACAAAACAAACAACCCCCACTTTTCCAACAGAACATCTCAAGGCTGGATTAATGCTTCCCATGAAACCCCCACCCCATTACCAAGATCCTGAAGTCATCAAACCTAACACATTTTATGCCAACCAATGTATACAGCAGCATACCAAGGACAGACCAGCAGGAGCCGTCTGCCCTGTGCAGGAAATAGGGGGACACATTGTCTATGGAGAATTTTAAAAAATAATAAAACTGACACAAAGTAGGTCTTCTGTTTAATGTCATCATGCCCTGGCACTTCTAAACAACATCAGTGATAAAATACTTCTCCCCACTGCGCACTCTACTAAATCTGTATTTCCCCGGTCATTTGTGTGCTGGGTGGGCGTGTTTGTTTGTTCTAAACCAACAGCCCACCAGGGTCCATTTCATTTGTCTTCCTGGTCAATCCCCTGTTGACTACACAAATTTCATTTTCTTTTCTGTGGTTGTATTTAGGAAACTACCTAAAGAATGGTAAGAAACCACAGGAGGGATGGAGAACAAGTGAGAAAAATACTGTTTTCATGTTTTCGTTGCTTCCTTATAAATGTCACAGAGATATTTCTTTTCATTTTGGGTTTTAGTAAAGTGCTTTTTTTAACCAAGGCCTAAATTGGGGATCTATGTTGGCAATGTCCCTTTAACAGAGTTGAGGGAGGGACAGCGAGGCAGGGACACATGGAGTTGCAGAGGCTCTCGTACTGTACAATTTTCTGGTCCTGACTGATAAATTATTGTGCGTCTTCCGCGCGCTGTGACATGCAATACAATTTGTCCATGTAGCAGTGATGATAGGGTGTCCTGGCTAATAATCAGGAACCCTTTATTTAGCTCCTTCAGCCTTTTAGAGAAATCTTAAGTAACCGTTTGCATCCCTTTATTGGTTTCCTCTTCCACATTTTTGCATAAGTGGAGAAAGCTTTTAACCTTGAGGATTTTACTCATCCAGGGCTGGGGGCGAGGAAGAAGACATGTTGTTAAAAGTGTAAAGGAAGTAGGAAGATCTTCACAGTCCCAGCCAGGATGGCTTTTCCTTGGCCTGCCTTGCAGGATGTGAGATGCTCTGGGTTCTAGAGATCATCCAGTATAGCCCTCATGCTATGGATGAGTAAAACTAACCCCAAGAAGGTAGCTTGCCTGTGGTCATGTGGTACATCCATGTCAACGACAGCAGGCTACTCCTGCTGGTCACACAGAGCCCTCCATGATGCCCCATCCCATCCCCAGTTGGTAAGGTTAAGCACATGTTCAGTACTCTGCCTGGTGGTCCCATGTTGGAGTTATTGCTGGTTCAGTGTGTACTCTGAAGACATGTCATTCCGTGTGAACCACTCTGGGTCGCATCTGTGTGGTGTAACCCTACCCTTGTGCGGAACAGACTTTGGCGTTTGGATGTCGCTTTTGACCTTGGCTTTATGAACCTGCCTGTTTCTTCACAGGAAGAGTGCTTGAAATTTGGGTAACTGAAAAGATATAACTAGACAATGGTCTTGTGATACAAAAGTAGCTTCCGGAAGATTGGAACATCAAGGGGAGAACATGCAAGCATTTAACATGTGCGTCTTGACAGTAACGCAGTGATGAGCATTTGTTCATTGTTCTCTGTTTATCTCAACGGATTAATTTATTTTTTCATCCCTCTGGCAGCCTTCCACTAACCTTTTCTAACAACCTGGGTCCTTAATAGACTGGTGAAATCCCACCTGCCCCACCCCCTTCATCCCTAAAGAAAAAATTTAGAAGCCATTCAGGGCAGCTTCCAACATATCAAGCTATCCTCCTATTCCAATGAGATGCCTGTGACTTCGTATCTACACCACCCTCTTCATCTTAGCAGGGAACTGAGCAGCCTAGGGGGCTTCCATACCGAGGAACGCTCCCCTCCAGTCTCGCCTGCCAGACTGTTCAGCCCCAAGGAAATACACCGCCCCTTTTCAGCAAAAGAAGTCCTTGCTGCAAACGAACTTGTCCCAGGGGGTGTCATGAAGGTTTGTTCTGGGCTGAGAGCTGGCGCGAAAGGTCTCTGCCAGAGAGCAACATTAGAATTAAAGACCTAATGATACTAATTAACTTTCCCAGGCCCATGCTCTCAGCATTTATTATATGTAGAGAGATAAACCCTTAAATAACAGGGCCAGCCTCTTTGGGAGCCCCTCTGGGTGAGGGGAATGTCTTCATTAGAGCAAGTGAGATGAATCCTGTTCTGAGACTGGGGCATGTCCCCAGGGATGACCCACAGAAGGTACAGCCTCCTTCCACGCCCTTCTGCGTGCCTTCCCCTGGCACAGTGTGGGATGGGGAGGCGGATTAAGGTACGCAGAAGAAGAGACGAAATTTCCACTGGCTCGGCCCATGCACAGTCCAAGTCCTCAGCCACCTGTCTCCCTGGGCCTGCTGGGAACCCCTGTGGCAGTGATGCTTAACTTGGCTGCCTATGATCATGGGAAAGTCTCTTGCCTTTCTGACCTCAGATTTTTCATTTATGAATAAAAGTACACAGGTTGTAGCAGAATTTTTTTTAACCTGGACAAGCTTCCTTGAAATTCCTGAGATTATGTGCTAAATGTTAAGTGTACTTCTGGGCATTTTGGGGGGCTGAAATTCCATTGCTTATCTCTGATTTCCAAAGAAGTCTCTGAACCAAAGTTTAAGGGTCAAGGAGGAGATGCTCCCCGTGTGTCCATCTTGCTCTTCCATTTCATGCTTTTAGAGCTGCCAAACCCAGTGCATTTGTCAATTCAATCAATCTCAGCAATGGGGCTGTGAAGACAGTTGATGGACACCCGGGCCAGAAATTCCCTCTATATTAACTGCTTAAAGGACTGACCAAGTAGCCTCAGTAATGTGCCCCAAACAGGGTGGCTGTGATTCCCCCACCTCCTTTGTATCAGCTCTAGGAAGCCTGGCTCTCTTGCCCTGGTCATCCCCTATGTGCTTTATCAATCCTGGGGCAACCCCTAAGGACCATTTCTATTGTTGGGCAGCCTGGGTAGTTTCCTTGTCCTAGAGGAAAACTATCTCCCCACAGTTGTTACCTGGGACCTCCTCACTATCTTCGGAGTCCCAGTCTTTGTGTTGGCACTCAAAGAAAATGACCCACAGAGCAATTGTTAGCACTTCTTATTCTCAATTTTATTAATAGATTGATAGTAATAATGACCTTAACTATTGGGAATGCTTGAGAAATTCTCCCAGAGTACTTGGGGGCCTCTTAGGAGAAAATTCAATCAATTCTATTTGAGGATTGGAGTATTGGGGAGGATTCTGGGAGACTGATTTCCAGGGATGCCCAGGGGCCAGAGGACCCTCTTCCAAGTATGCACTGCCTCCAGCCAGGTGCAGAGAGTCTCCCACCTATTTTATTTTTGTTCTCCCGAGCATTCCTTTGCTCAAGAGTCACTAGTTCTTAACCAAGGCCCAAGAGCTCTGTAGATAGAATTCCAGAGGTCCTATGAACTTTGGTGGGAAATAACTGGATCTTTACTTTCGTAGTCTTTTAACTAAAATTTATCATGTTATTTCTTTGTGGACAGAAACCACAAAAGTATTAGTAGTTTCTGTGACTTTGCCCACTGCTAGAAACCATGGACATTTTCATATCACATTAGAATAGTTGTTGATACCTCAAAAGTACTGTTTTCCTTCATGGCTAATTTGGAATGCTGATGGTTCACTAGATTTTGTTGTTTAATACCTTGACAAAGAATCATATGAATTTATATATTGCACATTTGTCTTATAAATATTTTTATAACTATATTTCAATATAATTTTTCTTATTTGCCATCCTTAAGAATATTATCCTGGGAAGACATCCACAGGTGTCACCAGAACTGCCAAAGACATCCAAAGCCCAAAAAAACTTTCAAACTCATACTCTAAGTTGATGACTTGCTTCTTCAATTCCGTGCTGCTGATCCAAATCATGTCATGGGTGGAACTCCAGGCATGCATGAGTGTCAGGATGTGGGAAACTTCTTAGAACACCAAGAGATGTGGGAGTCAAACTTGTGTGCTACATATTAAAAGCAGTCATATACCCTAGAAAAAGGTTCCTGACCTGGCAAATCCTGAGCAGTATTTTGCCCTGCGCACTATTTTACCTGCTTATTAAATAAATATAACCCAAGGGTATTAAAAAGGAACTCACATCAGCATGGAACCAACTCAGAATAGCATACATCACAAATCTGGAGATCAGTTTATTTATTTGGTCCCCTTTCAGCTGGTCCTTCAAGTCCCATGGGAGGAAGGGGAAGGGAGCCTTTCGTATTTATCACCAGGATCAAGAATTGGCAGCTACTTGGCCCTGGACTATTAGTAGGTGAGAGAGGCAGTATACACTAGTGGCTCGGATCGTGCATTCTACAATCAACTAGTAGTAGTTTTTGCAGTCCTGGGCTCCGGTCCCAGCACTATCATTAACTGTCAGCACTATCATTAACTGTGTGTGATGTAGGCAGATTGTTCAGCCAGCTTTCCCATCTGTACAATGGGGTGCTATGCCATTAGGCATATCTGGGTTCCCATAACATTAAACAATTATAACTACTGCTATTGTCCCACGCAAATAGCTCCTGTAGCATTTGGAAGACAGGGAAAGAGAGAGAAGGTAGGAATAAGGGTGTGGTAGTTAGTTTTCTGTTACTGTAACAAACACCTGAGACAATCAACTAAAAAGGAGGTAAGGTGTATTTTTGCTCATGGTTTCAGAGGCTTTAGTCCATGCTTGCTTGGCTCTTTGACTTTGGACCTGTGGTAGCATAGTACATCATGGCAGAAGCATGTGGCAGAGGAGACCTGTGCACCTGGTGGTACCCAGGAAGCAAAGAATAAAACAGGAAGGGACCGGGTTCTGAGTATCTCCTTCCAGGGCACACTTCCAATGGCCTAACTTCCTTCTCCTAGCCCCACCGCTAACATCAGCACCACGAAGCCTTTAACACACAGGCCTTGAAGATCTCTACTACAGCAAAAGGTGAATGGGGAGCAGTCAAGACTGGAGCAGGGAGTTTATGGCAACAGTTAATTAAAGAGCTGAAGTTCCTTCCTCATCTGCTGTTCCTGTCATCTACATAATCATTCTCTCCTGGGTGACAGACCAGCGTTGCCAGGAAGTTCTTCGGGTGGTAAGCAGGTGCCCTCTCTCCTTGGTTTCTAAGTTATGGTGTCTGTTCAGTTGAGGGAGGTCAGCTATGACTCTAGAATAAACCTGTGTAGTTATAAATAGAAGGGACTGAATTCCCAGACAGAAAGGAGGCGAAGCCAGTGACACAGCACAGTAAGTTGGAATTTTCACTTCCTCATCCGTGATGATAAAGTTAATAGAAATAACAATCATCCTGAGAAAGGATTTTGTATCAGAGCCAGAGCGGGGAAAGGACCTTTTTCCCATGCCTTCCTGGGGACAGTTAGACACTCAAACCACGTCAAAACAGAAGGAACCAAAAATACAGCACAGTGCCCTTTGCCCTGTGGCCTTCACAGAGAAAGCAGAGTGAGACAACCCACTGCAGAATGGGCCAAGAGGGCAGAGGCAGAGGCAAGAGCCCAGGCCCCAATTCGTCCCTTGGTTTCAGCTTCCCTCTTTAATCACTTCAGAAGAGCTGTTAATGAGCAGGCTATCCAAAAGATTAGCATTCCACCCCCTGGCTTCCCTTTCTTCCAGAGGTGCTAATGAGTAGGGAATTCATACATCCTTCAGGTGCAAGAATCTCAAGAGGTCAGAAGATTGCCACCTCTACCTGGAGGACCTCGTCAGAATCTCAGAAAACTGTTAAGGACCTCTCTGATTTTTAAAACCCTCCAGGCGAGCTAATTTTCTTACCCCTATTGATCACACACCACACAAGTTAGCAGCCCAATCGCTCTCTGATGGTTCCTCCCTGAGCAATTGCTACTTTCCTTCTGTAAGAGTTCCTTATATTTTCAAAGATGCTCTCTCTCTTTTCTTCATCTTGTTTCTGTCTTGTCCAGATTGGACAATGTGTATCTTTCATCCTTTCCAACAAGTTGTTGTTTCTGACCTTCATCATCTGATGATGTTGTTGTGTTTAACTTTCTCCAGCTACTCCTGGTTCGTTGTGGATCCCAAAACTAGGTGTAGAATCCCAGAAAGGCCTTAGCAAAAGTGGGTACATTAAAGGAGGTCTCCTAGAACCCTGCTAACAAAAACTCAACGATCATCCTGTGCAGAGCACAGCGGATTTTCCACCCTAGTCGCTTTCCTTTTGGATGCATGTATTCTTTTTCTTTCTCTGATAGACAGTCCTGCATTCTTCCCTCTCTGAGTAGACTGACAGGTAGGGAACGCTGAGGCAGAGTAAGCAGCAAGGATAAACCTGAATCACTGGTCTTATGAAGATTTCATCTTCACCTTGGCATGGTTTAGTGTCAATGGGGGCATTGCAAGGATAGATAAACTCCACAGCAGGAACCTTTTAGAGGTCTTCAGAGAAATTCTTTGCAATCTGAAAGTTCACTCCTCAGCTTAGCAATTTTTGTTTTTAATTTGTGGAATCTACTGCAAGAGTGATTACCCCAAAGCTATGTCTGTGTCCCATTTGGCTTTCATGGGCCACGTCAGACACCATCTGGAAAGGGGCATGGAATGGTCAGCTCTAGGGATGGGAGTCAATCACTTGCAAAGAGAGTGAGATGGAGAAATAACCAAGAAAGAGTTCCTTCCTCGAGGATGGAAGTTACTTTCATCAGCCGAAGACACACGAAGATACAGTCTGGATTCCAAGAGCAAATGAGTCTTCACCCATAACAGGTTGTACTGTGAGTCATGGAAGCAGTTCATAAAGGGAAAACATGAGCAAATTCCAGTGGGATAGAGTCACAGTCTCCAGGCTGGAAAAGACTTTGGAGGGATCTGCTGCAACTCCCTCATTTTGTAGAAGGGAAGTCCAGCCTGCCTAAACTCCACACTAATTACACATGGCAGGGACAAAAACTGCTATCCCTGAGTCCTCTGTCCTATTCCCTGCCTCCCTCTCTAAGCAAATCAACCTCATCATCTGTTTTAGATTGGGGGACAACGAGACCCTCATAACATAATTGCTGCTTTCTCAATCCTCAAGAAATAAATTAGTTTCTATATTCACCCTTACACAGCACCTCTACACCCCTTGGGCTCCAATGCTGTCTCCGTCCTGCTCCACCCTCGCTCACCCTTGGTTAAGTCTCTGCTGTCTTTTGCTTGGACACCTCCAAGTGGCATGACTAATCTTCCTGCCTCCTCCAGTCTTAATCCAACTGTCACTCCGAAGCTAGATGATTTTGTTAAAATGCATTCTCGATAAAAATCACCTGTTTAAAAGTCTTTTAAAAAATGTCCTTCGGTGGCTTCAGCTGCCCCAAGGATCATTCTCAAACTCCTTAACAGAGCTTACACATCAATGGTTCTCACCCCTGTATGCACATTAGGAGCACCTAGGGAGTTTTAAAGATCACCAGTGCCTGGGTTTCACCCCTGGCGATTCTATATAATCAATCTGGGATGAAGTTGGGTGTATGCTACACATAGCTGGAGCCCAACTTGACCAACTCAAAAAAGCCAGTGATTAAATTTTCATAATTCTTGCAAATGGGTTGTTAGCTGTTGTAAAACATTAAATTATATAAACTTGCAGTTGAGTAAATATCATTAAAATAAAAGTAATGAGGGGAGAGGGAGGGAGGAGAGGGAGGGGTCTAGGGAGATAATAAACAATGTAGCATACCCTTTACCCCCCTGAGAATCCAAATAATACTTATGCAATTATTTAATTCTGGAAAATTCATACTCTAAGCATTTATAGGGGCAAAATGTAGAAGAATGAAGAGACTGAGGTGTGGGCAATGTGAGGGTAATTCTGATTTAAGAACAAATGCATATCATATTGTTACTTTACATGCATTTATGATTGTACAATAACAACTCCTTAATAAAAATTTTAAAAATAAAGAAATGAATACTTAAAGTTCTTCACTCCCTAATGATTTTACTACATTTTTTTATTAACTAAGGTCTTGAGATTATTTACATCAATCGAATCTGTGGGGTGAAACTGTGTAATACTGCACTCCTACTTTACGTCTCTTCACAACCTTACATTCAGTGATGTCTCCTGGGTAGCTTGAAGCTGGCCACGGTGGAAATATTTGCTCCACAGAAATTGGTAAATTGGCCATATCCTGGCTATTTGCATCCCAGCACTAATGCTTTGTACGTGTTGGGTGGATAAATGAATGAATGAACTCGGTCTCCTGACTTCCAGTGCTGTGTTCTTCCATCCCACCATGCCACCTGACCTAGCCTTTCTAACTTCCAGGGGTTGATGGCTCCATATCTGTAACGACTACGCTCAGTGATTACTATTGTTACACATGGTATGAAGATGGTTCCCATGGTTGTTTTAATAAGACTTTTTGTTGACTTAATTTTTGTTTTTCCCAGTTTAGAATACTCTCCCTTTATTATCCAAGCGGTAATGCCAACGTTATTCTAGGCCTAGAGATGCCATGGAGAGAGAACAAAGCAGGTGAGGGGCCTGTCTTCACAAAACTTTCTGCTAGTGAGTGACTCAGATGAACTAAATGAGCCAGGAAATGTGACATGTGCTCTAGCACGGAAAGTACCTGGCTCAGGCCTACCTCTGTGTCTGTGGAGGTTCATGAAGGCTTCCCCACACTGATAAAGTCTGGGATTGACACTTGAGGCAAAGAGAAAGATGGAAAGATGATCCATGCATTTGGAAGATCCTTTGTGAAGGATCGAAGGCCCAGCAGGTTTAAGAAACTGAAAGAAGTTGGTGCATAGCATATGAGAGAGGAGGAGTGGCAGTCGAGGCTAGGGTGAGAGGTCTTGGGAGCCATCTTCAGGAGCCTGACTTGTATTGTAGGAGTGGTGGGACACCACTGAGGCCGAAAGCAGGGGAAGCCCTCCCTCAGATCCATGTTAAGAGAACTCACTCTGAGCGGTGGGCCAGGAGAGAGAAGGCAGCAGGAGGAGATCCCACCTTTAGAATGGAAGAGGCAGTTGGGATGGACAGAAGCAAATGGGTTCAGGAAGCAGAATCACGTCCCACTTCCATGTAGAATCTAAAGTCAAACTCATAGCCATAGAAAGTAGAAAGGTGGTTGCCAGAGGCCAGGGTGGGGAGCATGGCTGAATGGGTCAAGGAGTCCCAACTTTCAATTATGTGATGAATGAGTTCTGCAGGAAAAATATATAGCATAGTATATAGTTAATAAAAATGTATACTTTAAATTTGCTTAAAGTAGATCGCAAGAGTTCTCACCATGCATGCTAAGGGAACTGTATGAGGTGATGGATATGTTAATTATCATGACGGTGGTAGTCACTTCACAATGTATGTGAATATCAACACATCGTCTTGCACACCTCAATTATATAAAATGACCTTCATAAAGTTGGGACGGGGGAAATAAGAAGAAAATTTATGGAACGAGGTCTCTGGATTTGGTGTTGCGTGTGAGGGCGGCAAGAAGAATCTGGGAGAGGTCAGAACTGATCCGTTCCTGGTTCATCTTTGGGTTCACATCATTGGCAGGGCCTGTGACATATCCCAAGAAGTTGTCGAGCGTGAAGTTAGAGTTCTGGGTCTAGAAGTTGAAGGCAAGACATATGAGAGAAATCGAAATTATGGACAGTAACTGAAACTGCAAGAGCA
>PVKS010011320.1:0-20000 GCA_004027875.1 Aplodontia rufa
GAGGGATGTGGGGGGGGGGATATTGAACAAATTGCATTACTGAATTGTGTGCATCTAGGAATATGTGACAAGTAACCCCAACAATATGTAAAACTATAATGCACTAATAAAAACAACTTTTAAAAAATAAAATAAAAATAACTTTTAAAAAATAAAATAAAAATAGCTGTTAAAAAATTAAAATAGGCCCACTTAAGTAACAATATTCATAGGAGAAAATTCAAAGTGCAATCAGGTAAACATAACACTTCCATCTGAAGCAAGGGGGTGAGAATAAGAGTGTTCTTAAGCATCAAAATAAAAGCGTGCTTTTTACAACCTGCTTAAGAAGTAATGAATAAACTGCCTTGCAGGTACTTAAGCTTCCTTCTGTTTTTCAGCACTGTCCTCCACCCTTCCGTCACACTAAACTCTGCTTCTGAAATGCAGATCCCGGGATAATTAGACAATAATGGACAATAACCACCCAGAACAACATGAGAGATGGGAACAGTAACTAAAGTCAAGGACCCCGTTTCCAGTAACACGTTTTCAGCAGGGAGTTGCTAATTATGAGCACAGTGCATCCCAGAAGGGTTATGTACCTGGCAGCACCTCCAGCGCTACCTCTCGCCTTTTAATGCCAATTCGTTTGGAACTGATATGATCGTGGAGTGGGAGAAGGGTAAAAGAATGAGCTGAACACTGTCAGACTACCGTAGGATATAGGATCTATATCCCCAGCCTAACCACGGCAGGGAGGCATTTTCAAGAAGCAATTTCCAGGAAGGCTGGATTAAAAATGTAATTTATCAGAGAGAGGCTCCTCCTGCTAGTCTCCTGGAGGTCGGGCCCGGCTCTGGGAATGGAGGGTGGGGAGTTGGTTGGGAGAGTTTAGCTTAGCCGTAGCGAACAGATAGGCCTTTCAAAGCCAAGGGCTCTGCCCCAGGCCCAAGACCACGCGGAGGGGCTGCAGGGGCGCGCGGCGGAGAGCCTGGCGGTGCCACAGTCTCCCCAGAGCGCATCTGGGCAGGACTCCCACAGGTGGGTGGCGCACAGCCGGGGAGCTCCGGCAGGGGAAGCAGAAGCACGGCTGACCAGGGACCTGGGGGATGGGGCCGCAGCGGGCCAAGGGGGTCTAGGACGGCACTGCCAGGGGAAGCAGTGTTAGAGTGAAGCTCGGGGTTTGCTGCCTGGCTGTGGCTCCCTCAGCCGGGTGGTCACGGGCTTCTGTCCTAAGCGGAGGGGCCGGGTGCAGAGAGGAGCTGCGGGGTACCTCCCACCATCCTCCCCAGAGCCTCTGCCTCCTCCGCGGGTGCGGTTAAGCCGCGTGGCTGCGGGCAGCCGCTGCATGCTCTCCTGCACGTACGAGCCTGCACCGCCACACGCGGGCGGGGGATGGGCTCGGGGACCGAAGAGACCCAGCCCCTCTCGGGCTGTCTCTCCCTCGCCTAACCCGACCCCGCTCGGTTCACTCCCGCCCTTCTCCCCCACAGCCCCTCACCCGTGTTGGCCTTGAGGTTCTCCCGCAAGAAGTGGCCGCTGGAGAGATGCTGGAGGCCAAAGTTCTGGGCGATCCTCTGGCACACGGTGCCCTTGCCCGAGCCAGGCGGCCCGAGGATGACCGCGCGCAGGAGTTTGGAAGCCATGGCCTTCGCGAGGAGGAGGGCGGCCCAGACAGCGGCCCCGGAGGCAGCCCCGGGAACTTTGTTTCTTGGTCCCTGCCTCGGGCACCCTCTGCACGCCCGGGGACTCTCCTGCTGCCCCTACAGGGGGAAGGAGAGACTTTTAAGACAACCCCTCCCCTCAGCCCCGCCCTCCACCACCTCCTCGCCCCCTGGCAGCAGTTATGGAGAACTCCAGTGCCCCCGCCGTGCATAGTCAGCCTTCGGGGGCGCGGAGGTCGGCCCGGCCACTTCCATCTCGATCTCTTCCTCTGTCTCACTCCCACGCCTTGTCCAGGGAGGGAACCATGCGCCCGGGCATCCCCAAGCTAGTCTCGGACAAGCTAGGGAAACCAACATAGGGGGTGACTCGAAGCGCGCCCCTGAAGCCACTTTCAGGGCGGCCTGGGACTGAGCCCCTGTGCGATCCCTGCACGTGGGGAGTCTGGTGTCCGCGCCTCGACCCCTCCCGGGCTGCTGTCACATTCCCTGGAGTCACTGCGGCCGCCGCCGTTGCCCAGCGCCCGCGCACCATCGGAGGGGCCCACCTCTGCCGGTGGTGGACAGATGCGCTTCCCAGCCAAGGGCCGTGCGGGGAGCTGGAGCTCGGCGCCTCTCTGCCGAAAGCAAATAAACACACACCTCGGCTGGAAGTAGCGCAACCAGAGACTCAAAGCCCGGATCCCGATGGGCGGCGCCGCCTCCGCCTGTCAGTCTCAGAGCCCGGGCGAGCCGCGCGGGACTCGCTCCTTACGTAAGCCGGGGAGACCGGCTCGGCTCGAGCCACCGGCCGGCACCCCCTCCACTCCCCACCCCGCCTTCCCAGGCCCACGTGCTCCCCGGGACCCAGTGGGGGCTGCGGGGGCGAAAGGAGGTGGAGACAACGCAAGAGGGGGAAAAACAACCTTTTTTTTGTAGTTGCCTAGGATCTATTGTGAAGGGAAAGGAAAAATACAACTTGTTGAGCGTCTACTTTGAACGTCAAATTTGAGGCTATGTGATTTTATTATTCAACAACCTTTCAGGTACAGATAAGGAAAGGGGGCTTGGAGTGATAGCATTCATTCATTAATTCATAATAAAGCAGTGTTTTGGTGAGCGGCTATTATGTGCTACTTTTTCTGGAACTTGGGATATAGCCATGAACAACTGATCGAATAGCAGTTATGTTCTAGAGGCAGTTTCAAACCCTGCCATTCTCCAAATCCCAGACACCTTGGGGAAGAAGGAAGGAGGGGATGTCCCCGACTTGTGCTCAGATCTTATAGTAATGTCAACTTCTGTTGACATTGGCAGGATTCCAGGACTTCCATGCCTAGGATGTTGGCCCGCACCCATAGCTCACCAAGTGCAAATGAAAATTGTCTCTGCCTGTGGGCTCCCACCTCCCGCAACTCCCAGCCCATACTTTCTTGATTCTGTTCTCGGTGTACACACAGCCCTCCAATTTCCACCCTAACTTATCCTTCCATACGTCTTTGCATTCTGCCTGGACCCTTCCCTTCTTTCCGCAGGCTGCCTATCCTTGGGAAATCCATTGCAGAGTTCTGCGCCACTACTGGGTACCTAAAAGAGGGTGAAGGGTGATAGTGACAGCTTAGAGAACTTCCTCTAGATTCCTGGCTGCTCCGTTTCTGTTGTGATGCAGCAGGTAGAGCTTAACCTAGTATCCTACCACACAGTCCTTCTCCTCCAAAGCACAGAATTGGCCATACCCCATACCAGGGAATTCAACACTTACACCAGCATTTGTACCATAGACTAAACTCCTAACATCTCAGAGTGTGTTGTAGACCATGTACTGAGCACCTTCAGTTCTGGAACAAAGAGGAAGAAGGGCTTCTTGGAGAGGGGGTGGTTGCTTAAATCTCCCCTCTTCCTTCTCCTTTATGATGTGTAATATGTAGCAGATACTTCTGTGCAGTGGTTGTCAGACATGCATCAAAATCACCTTGAGGGTGCTAGAATCACCTGGAGGAGTTTAGAGTGGAGGCTCAGCGGTTGGAGCACTTGCCTGGCATGTGCAAGGACCCAGATTCAATCCCCAGCACCACATACTTAACTGTCCGAGAAACAAAGGCCAGTGAATAAACACAGTTGATTCTCTCTTTAAAAAGAAAAAAAAAAAAGAAAAAGAATCACCTGCAGGGCTTGCTAAAACATTTTTGCTGTCAGACACTGTGGCATTAAACTATAGTTGGAGTATCTCTGGAGGCTGAGGCAGGAGGATCCCAAGTTCCAGAACAACCTCAACAACATAGCAAGGCCCTAAGCAACTTAGGGGGATCCCATATCAAAATAAAAAATAAAAAAAAAGTTGAGGATGTAGTCAGTGGTAAAGCACCCCTGGGTTTAATCCACAATACCAAAAAAGAAAAAGAAAGAATTGATTCTGAACAGGGCACAGTGGTGTGTGCCTTGTAATCCCTTGTAATTCCAGCAATTCAGGACTGAGGCAGGATGATTGTAAGTTTGAGGCCAGCCTCAGCAATTTAGGGAGACCCTCAACAAATTAGCAAGAACCTGTCTCAAAATAAGAATAAAAAGAAGACTGGGGATGGGGATGTAGGTCAGTGGTAAAGTGCCCCTGGGTTAAATGCTCAATTAATAATAACAATAATAAAAGATTCTGATGGGCCCTGGAACTGGCTTGGAATTCCAGCAGGAGAGGCAGGAGAGTCCTAAGTTCAAACCTAGTCTTGTACAACTGACCAAGATCCAGTCTCAAAATAAAAATTAAAAGGGTAGGGGATGTTGCTCAGTGGTAGAGTTCCCCTAGTTTCAATCTTCAACACCATACACATACACACACACACACACACACACACACACACACACACAAGAATTGATTCTGTAACTTTCCACAGGAAAATTGACTTTTAGCCCACACAAACTAGATGAACCATACCCCCCACTTGCACTATTATCTGGTTCTTCTGCCTACTTTTGAAATGTCTTTACCAAAACCACTTTATAATGTCATGGAGCAGTGCTAGTTACCTATATGGTCCTAGGAATTTTTTATTTTAGGAGCTTAAATTATGAAACAGAGCCAGACATGGTAGCACATGCCTATGATCACAGCAACTGTGAAGGCTGAGGCAGTAGGATAGCAAGTTCAAAGTTAGTTTCAGCAACTCAGCGAGGCCCTAAGCAGCTTAGTGAGACACTATCTCAATAAATATTAAAAAAGAAATTAAAGGGCTGGGGATGTGGCTCAGTGGTCAAGCACTCCTGGGTTCAATCCCCCCTCAACCAAACAAAAACAAATACAAAAACAAAACCAGAAGAATTTGAGACAGGTAAGCACATTAGAGAACTCCAGTCAACACTGGAACCTAGCATTTCACAAAAGTGCCCTTAATGGACCACCCCTGTGCATAGCTGCCTCAAGGTCCCTCTGCGCTGCTACTGACTTGGGAATACAGAAGAGGAAGAAACAGGCTTGCGGTGTCAAGCACAGGTGGAATCAAATTGCTGCAGCCCCATTCACTATCTCTGCAAGCCTTTCAACCTCTGTGAGCCTTAGTGGGCTCATCTGTAAAAGGGAGGTAATACCCACCTCAAAGGCCTGTGGTGAGCCTTAAATGAGACTGTAATATCAAGGACTTAGTGAAATGCTGGGCATGTAATTAGCATTCAATTATAAACATCCTCATCACCATTAACCATGGGCCAAGTATTTGGCCTTTCTGAGTTTAGTTCCTCAAATGCAAACAATAAATAAGATAATAATGTAACAAAGGGTCCCTGATGCTTGGAAGATAGTAAATGCGAGAGAGAGAGAGAGAGAGAGAGAGAGTGTGTGTGTGTGTGTGTGTGTGTGTGTACTTGGGATTGAAATGTGGAGGGCTCTATCACTAAGCTACATACCCATCTCTTTTTAGTTTTCATTTTAAAACGTTCTCCCTAAGTTGATGAGGCTGGTCTTGACCTTGGAATCCTCCTGCTTCCTCTTTCTTACAAAAAAAAAAGAAAAAAAGAAAGAAAGAAAAAAGGCTTTGGAGATGTAGCTCAGTAGTAAAGTACCTCTAGGTTCATTCTCCTACACCAAATAAAATAAAAAGGCTGGGTTTGTGCTCAACAGTAGAGGACCCTTGGGTTCAATCTCCTCCCAAAAAAAGTATTCTAACAAGCTCAGCAGAAGAGATTGATTTCATACAAGAGGGTTGAAGAAAGCAGAAACAAAGTGAAAAACAAAAAGGGATTTGGTCATTTTAAAATTACTTTGCTTATACAGTAGTGTTAGAAATAAATACTCAAGTGCCCCCAAATAAACTTTTCCTCTTAAAATTGTTCTTGTTGGATATTTTAGTCACAGCAATGAAAAAGTTGACTAAGACAGTGATTCTGACAGAATTTTTTGTGATATTTATCAGGCACTCCTGTATAAAAGCCTTACCTCTATAACCTCCCAGTTCTATTTAATTTCAGGAGAACTGATACAAATGTACATCTCAAGTAAAAGAACCATCATCTTATCTTTTAATGTCCTTGTAGGGCTTTGCTTTGATTATACTCTCCTGCCTGGTGGTTAAGACCAAGTTGGTCAAAACTGACCTTTTTTCTGTCTACTATTAGAGTCAGCTGAGATTTGTTATAGCTCACTCTTGGGAACTTGTGAGAAGCCTCTTGGCTATTTTAGGTTTTATTCCACCAGTTGTGCCATCTTCCAGGATGGGTCAGAGTCTTGCTGATCATATGTGACTTCCCTTGGAAGCATCAGGGACATTTCCCTCTCCAATGACCCTCCTCTTTGCAGAATGTGCAATGGTTGGCTCCCTGTTCTTCAGAGTCCTCTTGATCCCCCTGTTCAGGAGGTTAGATGATTCACCTGAGTTGCAGGACCTTTAGCAAAGTCCCACTGTTACCTGAATTTTGGCTGACCTACGAGGGAAAAGGCCAAAATATTGGCTATTTTTTCCTTAGTCCTTTTGCTTCCTTGACTTTGGTCTCCAGGTTTTGGTTTTAAACATCTAGCAAGTCAGTTTCACCAGTCTTAAAGTAGTATTAATGGATTACACTTTAATGTCTATAATTTTATAGTAATCCTTTAATTTATCCATGCCAAGGAAAATTCTTTTTTTATTTTCTTTTTTTTTTTAGATTTTTTTTTTTTAAAGAGAGAAGGACAGAGAGAGAGAGACAGAGAGAATCGATTTTTATTGAGTTTTTCACATGGCTTTCGTTTCTCTGACACTTAATTGCTAAGTGGGTGCTGGGATTTGAACCCATGTACTTGTGCATGCCAGGCAAGTACCACAACCGCCAAGCCACCGCTCCAGCCCAGGAAAATTCTTAGAAGCAATGGACATTGTATTTTAAACATTTTATAGAAACCAACACTGTGATTGGCTGACCACCTAGAAAAATGTGTGGGTTAGTAGTTTTAAAGGCATCTTTACTCTTACCAATTTATTTTGACCCTTATTTATTTATTATTAATTATTATCATTAATTATAGCAGGGATTGAACCCAAAGACACTTAACCACTGAGCCACATCCCCAAACCTTTTTTTTTTTTAGATAGGTTCTCACTAAGTTGCTTAGGGCCTTGCTAAGTTACTAAGGCTGGCTTTGAACTCCAAGTTCTCTTGCCTCAGCCTCCCACGATGCTGAAATTATAGGAATGTGTCACTGTGCCCAGCTTAGATGGATCCTTTTGTTATGGTTTTATTTAGGTCAGATGAACTGAAAGGCATTTGGATCTATTCATGAAATTTATGAACACTTGTTTATCTATAAGCCAATTTTGATACCATGTACATGATATAGAACAAGCACACACATTGACATGACATACACTACACAGATATGCACAAATATAAATAAAACAGACAGGAAACAGATTTTGTAGCTCTTTACCAGATATTAAATCCCTACATGTAAGAAGCAAAAAGAACTATCAGATTTAACCCTTTGGGAATTACACTAGAGCCTGTCGAAGATTTTTATGTTGTGACTTAAACATAGGGCAGGCCTGTACAGTTGGAACTGTGAGGGGTACAGTCTGTCAACCACGGTGGACACTGAAATCAAAGGTGACCGCCCATTCTCCATGGGGGCAGATTCACTCCTATCATCACCACTGTTTAATTTTCATGGTTAGGACTTTTCAAAGGAAAACAAGACTTATACGTATGGGATATTTCCATTGTCCTTCCCTGTCCCTAGGTCTAGAATTTTTGTTCCCCATTTGTTTGGGAGGTTCCTGTAATTAAGTTTCCCCCTTCGTACTCTACCTCACTAATAGAGGTTTCTTGTACCCCCCTGGAAGAAAGGTAATCCTGTTTCCCCTGAGATTAGGGAGTGGGTAAGATTAGAGAAAAGAAGGGTGAAGGGAAGAGAAAGAAACATGTCTGTTTTAAACATAAGTCATAGTGGCAGAGCAGCAAGGGCTATATTCAAAGCATAAGTGGACCACCATTACATTTATTCAGTAGCTAAGAAATTCTTTGCTGTAACGAGGATTTAGACCCTTTTGCCTGCTAATGTCTGATGAATGGCCAAAGGCAGGATGCAGGACTTGGCATCTCTGCCTCCATTTTGCATCCATCTGCTGTGCACCCTATCACCTCAGATTCTAGGAACAAGGTCTGACATGATAAACATCTTGTGCTGAATGAAAGTTATCTCTCAGGCAATGGGAGCTTCCTTTTCAGGAACAGAGAATGCCTGACCAAACCTGAGATAATGATGGCAGACACATCGCATCCTATCAAGATCACCAGCTGTGGCAGCTGTGCAACCCCTCCTGCTGTGCAGAGCTCCACCATCCATTGCCCCCACTGCACTTTCTACAAAACCTCAAAGTCATTATCAGCCCCTCAAAGACAGAGCTAAGGACATGGGTCCCCCTGTCTGCCTGGTGTAGCTAGGCTGTTTAAAGTTCCTTGTATGATTTTTGCCATTAGATTTTCTCTTTGGTTTTGGGAGTGAGTGTTGGATCCCCAGAGTTGTTCCTTAAGGACAACAGCACAGCAGAAAGAAAGAAACCAAAAGTTTCTTTGGCTTTTAGTTTTGGACTAGTCCCCCAGGAGAAGTGGGAAAATGATCATGCTTAGACAATACAGTTGATTTGGAAGTCTGCAAATGGTTTAAAGCTTTCAACTCTCCACATCTTAGACTCGGAAAAAATCCCTTGACTAGGGAGAGGGAGCAGTGAAACAAAAGTAAGTGGAAGTTGTAAGGAAAGAGGAAAAATGATGGAAAGAAGAGAAAGGAGGATGGAGGCTCAACAGTAGCACAGGTCTATTCTGGAGAAACCGGCAGAGGGGAGCCCAATGGAGTCTGGGATCCACCTACCACTTACAGCCTGGGATAGATATAGAGGGAATGACAGGGGAGGGGCCAAGGTGAGAGTTTTCTGGTTAAAACAGGAGTTTCAGTAGAATGGGACTTTTCTGATAAGGGCCCAGAGTCAATAGATTTTGATAAGTTAGTAGATTTTGAAACAGTGAGTAGGGACTTTGCTGTCTGGCTCACATGAATGATTTTTGATAATTTTCCGTATCCATCAGAAATGACATCATGGAAAAAAAAAAGGGATCTTTCTTCCTATCAATGAGAGGAATTTGAGGATCCAGAAAAGTAAGGACACATTGAGTCTCATAAGAAAAGTGCCAGATGCGCTGTTGGAATGCAGGAATCACCTTTGAACCTATGAAAGGCAAAGCAAACATTCCCCAGCAACCCAGCCCACATCCTTAGTCTTTACCCTTTCTGCCCTTGTCTGCAGAAAGTACCAGGATGGCAAAGCACAAGTGCCAGAAAAACTGGAACAAAATTACATTGCTTCACCCTGGCTCCACCTCTAGTCTAGCCACCCTATCCCTCTATAAATATTAACACCCCCTACCAAGGGGTGGCTGTCTCTCCCTTTGGAGGTGGCCTTCATTCTCCATGGAATGCACATTCCATGTTTTACTCCAAAAACTTCTCACTCCCAAGATGGTCAGTGTTCTTTTTTGTATTTTTACAATTTTTATTTTTTTTATTTATTTATTTATTTATTTTGGTACCAGGGATTAAACCCAGGGGCACTAACCAGTGAGCCACATCCCCAGCCCTTTTTGTATTTTATTTTCAGATAGATAGGGTCTCACTAAGTTGCTGAGACTGGTTTTGAACTTGTGATCCTTCAGCCTCAGCCTCCTGAGTCGCTGGGATTACAGGCATGCACCACAACGCCTGTCCAGCATTCTCTTTTGAATGTGTATTTCTTACTTTACCCCCAAAAGATGTCTCTTCCTTGAGATAGCCCATATTCTCCCTTGAATGTGTATTTTTCTTTCCTGAAGAAATCTGTCTGTCTCTGAACCACACATGTTGAAATTCTTTTCTGTCATATATACCAAGAAACCCTCTTGTCCTGTGATATTTACGCTCCAAGGCTGAGACTCAACAGGGAGGCAGAAACAGTACATAGGTTGGGAAGATCCAAATACAGAGAAGGCTTTGTGTCCCTTTTCCAGGAAGGACGTAGAGAAGTGGCAAGACCCCTGATTGGAGCATATCACAAGAATGGATCTGGTTCACCAACACGTCCTCTGGGCAAGCATAGTTTGTTTTTTTAAATTTTTCTTTATTGGCATAGGGTTTCACCATGCTGCCCAGCTACTTCCACCTCCTAAGCTCAAGGGATCCTCTTGCCTTAGCCTCCCAAGTAGCTAGGATTATAGTCATACCTGGCTCCTAGGTAAGCTTTTTAGGCAGAAAATTACTGAAGAAAGCACAAATAAAAACAAACATTTTTTGTCATTTTTAGTTATGTTCTTGTAAAAGGTGGGGACTGGGAGACCAGGCAATATAAAATAATTGATTCATTAACATCAGGTTATTGGGCTGGAGCAGTGGCTCGGTGGTTATGGCACTTGCCTGGCTTGTGCAAGTACACAAGTTCAAACCTCAACACCACGTACACAACGAAGTGTCCAAGGAATGAAATATATGAAAAATTAAATAAAAATTGCTTCTCTCTTTCTCACACTGTCTCTTTTTTCTTAAAAAAATAAATAAATAAACCCAGCCCCCCGCCCCCCCAAAAAAATCAGGTTGTTTCAGGCTACTCCTTTTGTGTAAGGATTAAAGAGGGCACTTGGTTGGGCTGGAGTGGTGACTCAGCGATTACCATGCTTGCCTGGCATGCGCAAGTACGAGAGTTTGAACCCCAGCACCAACAAAAACCACATGAAAAGCTAAATAAAATTGA
This sequence comes from Aplodontia rufa, assembly GCA_004027875.1. Taxonomy (NCBI): domain Eukaryota; kingdom Metazoa; phylum Chordata; class Mammalia; order Rodentia; family Aplodontiidae; genus Aplodontia; species Aplodontia rufa. Next base: position 10,856 of record PVKS010011320.1, read on the forward strand.
TTCCGTCTTTCTCTATCTCTCTCACTGTCTCTCTCTCTTAAAAAAAAAAAAAGAGGGCACTTGGCTATCATGTGCATACAAACTGTCCCATTTGGAAAACTTGGCTATACCTCTCTAATCCTGATTTCTCAGAAGATCAGATAAACAGCTTAGTTTCAGCATGGTGACATGGAACTTTAATATGAGTGACTCTATTTTGACTTTTTGTCTGATCTGTAGGGGCCTAGGGCAAGGGATCAGTCTAAGACAAGGACCTCTTGTAATTTTTGTTAAACATTGGCATAAGTTTCTATTCAATGGGTCCACCAAAAGCACAACTACAGCAACAACAACTTTAATTTCAGATTATATAAAAGTTTAGCAAAAAGAATCTTAGTCCTACTAAGTACAGTGATGCATACCTGTAATCCCAGCTACTCAGGAGGCTGAGGCAGGATTGCAAGTTCAAGGTCAGTTGGGGTGACTTAGCAAAATCCTTTCTCAGAATAAAAGATAAAAAATGGTTGGGCTGTAGTTCACTGCAAGAGCACTCTTGGATTCAATCCCTAGTGCTAAAAAATGAAGAAAAAAGAAGAAAGAAGGAGAAGGGGTAGGAAAAAGAGAGGAGGAAGAGGAAGAAGAAGAAAAAAGAAAGAAAACCAGAAAAATATCTTAACTCTTCAATTATGATTTATAAAAATTGTAACTTGGAACTTTTTTCTGTAGCTAAGATTAATTTTTATTGTGAGCCTCTGTCAGGATGCTTTGACTGCAAAAAATAGAAAATCCAACAATAAGAAGGCTGGGCATGGTGGCACAGACCTGTAATCCCAGCAGCTCAGGAAGCTGAAGCAGGAGGATTGCATGTTCAAAGCCAGTCTCAGCAACTTAGGGAGGACCTAAGCAACTTAGTGATACCCTATCTTAAATAAATAAATAAATAATAAGGCTGGCGATGTTGTGTGCTGGTTATGCAACATGCAACTCTGGGTTCAATGTCCAGTACCAAAAATAGTAAATAAATAAATAAAGTAAAATAAAATTCATTTATCAGTGGTCTTCTATTTAAAACGTTAATCTTCCAAAAATTATGTGGCAAGCAAAGAACTAGAAAACATGTTAGAAAAGGGTTCATTGTCGATCTGCGAGAGTCATTCACTTTCTCAATTTCATTCAATCAAAAAAGCTTTCTCTAAGGCAAGTGTAGTGGTTCATGCCTGTAATCTCGGCATCTCAGGATGCTGATCAGGAGGAATATAAATTCAAGGCCAATTTCAGCTATCAGGTGAGACTCTATCTTAAAATTAAAAATAAAATGGGCTGGGAATATAGCTCAGTGGTAGAGCACCCCTGGGTTCAAACACACACACACACACACACACACACACACACACACACACACACACAGAGATTTCGCAAGAATTATTGGGCCATTGTTGAATTATACTGGTTACTTTTCCACCTAGAGGCATTTTGATTAACCACTCTAGTCAGAAAGGGTAAGAATATTAAAATAATATCAATTTCAAACTGTCTTAGGTACTAAAATTTTTGACTAAGCCTTTTGCTTCCATGGTCATTTAAATATATTTTATTTAAAACGCTGGTGCTGCATTTCATTTGATTTATGGAAAAAGTTCATCTAACACCTAATTGGCAGTCAGCTCTCAAACTTTTTTTCCTGTCAGAAAAGATCTATACATTTTTCTATTCAAACAAACATGTTAAAACACATTCCCATGACAACCATCTCACTTCTGAATTCAAATGGGGGAGGAGAGAACCTTAATAAGAATTTGTTCCTAAATAAAATAAAATGGTGGTGTCGTTCCCTTTAATATTTTCTACTAATTTTTGCCTTTTTTTTTTTTTGGCATCACAAAATTCAGAGGTAACAGTTTAGTTTGCTGGCTGAGACAAATAAAAGTTGCCATCACCTCCCTACCCTACTCTAACTGTGTAACTGAATTCAGAACATCTCAGCAAATATTCTGATGTCAAAATCTTCTGAATGCCACCCTTCCTCTATTCACTGGGTGTGTACAAGTCAGGGAAAAACACAAACTGTACTTTGGGTACATATCTGCAGGACTAGAAGATGCTTCATGTAACATAAACTCTGGGGTTTGGTTTTGTTTCGTTTGCTGTTGTTTGTTTTTTGGTACCAGGAGTGAAATCCAAAGGTGCTTAACAACTAAGCCACATTCCCAGCCCTTTTTTATTTTTATTTTTTCTTTTAAAGAGAGAAGGACACTGTGTGTGTGTGTGTGTGAGAGAGAGAGAGAGAGAAAGAGAGAGAGAGAGGGAGAGAGAATCAATTTTTATTGAGTTTTTCACATGGCTTTTGTTGCTCTTAGTTGTGTACATGGGTGCTGGGGTTTGAACCCAGGTCCTCACACATGCAAGGCAAACACCATAACCACTGAGCCACCGCTCCAGCCCTCACCCCTTTTTTATTTTATTTTTTTCTATTGTGAGACAGGATCTTGCTAAGTTGCTTAGCGTCTCACTAAGTTGCTGAGGCTGACTTTGAACTTTCAATCCTTCTGCCTCAGTCTCATGAGTCACTGGGATCACAGGAGTGTGACATCGCACCTGGCTACCCTAAGTATTTTGAAGAATCTCTTTGGAGACAGGAAGGTATTTAGGCTTAATGCAAGGTGCCAGAAGAATAATAGATCAAATATGTCTTTTTATTTTATCAAGTGGAAAAAAAAGTGCACCCCGTCTTTCTTCCAATGAATTGTTTCTAGTAGGATTACATACGAAAACTGAGATGAAAAAACTGATTTCCTTAAAATTATCCATGCCACCATAGCTCTCAGAAAGTTATACAGTATACGGTTATTGTTGGTTTGTGGGTTTTTTTTTTTTTCATTTTAAAGAGAGAGAATTAGATTTACTTATTTACTTATTTCATCTGATTTTTGGCTTTCCTCCGCTTAACTTTGTATGTGATACTGAGAATCAAACCACAGTCCTCATGCTTTTGTTTTTTGCAGCATTAGAAACTGGACCCAGGGACTCTATCACTGAGCTACTTCCCCAGCCCTTCTTATTTTAAGACAGGATCTCACTAAATTGCCAAGGCTGCTCATCATGTTGCCCAGGTTGGTCTTGAACTCCTGGACTCTGACTTTGAGTGCTGGGATGACAGGCACACCTCCACGCCCAGCTCAGGTGACTTGTTTGAGGATGTGAGAAATGCTGTTTTACCCAAAGGGATAGAAACTAGACTTCAACGTGTACAGACTGGAGATAATGAAGGGCTCTGGGGACTTATAAAATGTGTTCCTGTAATTTTTTCTAAGTTCTCCAATAAAAACCTTTTTAAAGCTGTTCCACACCAACAGGATTTTGTCATGGGAAATGCACTTGAGGAGAAATGCCACGAAACAGCCTGCTCACTTTGGCAGAAGTAGTGGCCCTGGAATCAGTTGGGACAGAGGACAAAGTCTCATCTCTATCCTACTATCTATTTGACTTAGGAAGTTTACTTAACCTTTCTGAACCTTGGTTTCTTTACCTGTAAAATACAGACAAATATTCTCATCCACTTCTCCTCACATTGGATTATGAGTACCATGAAGAATCACATTTTTTTTAAACAGTGAGAGAAAAAAGAGAGTCAATTTTATTTATTTTTTTCCCCTCCGGCTTATGTTTTTCAGACACTTAGTTGTGTATGTGGTGCTGGGGTTTGAACCTAGGTCCTCGCGCATGCCAGGCAAGTGCTCTACTACTGAGCCACCGCTCCAGCCCCCACATTTTTTTTTATATTTGCAATTGAACTCAGGAGTGATTTACCACTAAGTTACATCCACAGACCTTTTTATTTTTTTATTTTGAGACATAGTCTTGCTAAATTGCTTAAGATCTCACTAAATTGCTAAGGCTGACCTCAAACTTGAGATCCTCCCGCCTTGGCCTCCTGAGTTGCTGGGATTAGAGATGTGTGCCACCACCTCAGGCAAGAATTGCATTAATACCTAGCACTCATTGAGCATTTCCCAGGTGCCATGTACGCTGCTAGCTCCTTCACAAATCAACACACAAACCCTCCAATGTACTCTGTTTTACAGGTCACAAAATGGAGACACATTAAGTGAGTTGTCAATAATTACACACCTAGTAAACAGAGGATTCAGGTCAGGTCGTCTGGCTCTGTATCTCCTAGGGACTGTGTTTGCCTTATTCACGCTGCATACCAGATCCTAGAGTAGTGACTAACACATGACTGCCAACATTACTTGTTCGATCAATGAATCCATGCTTTCATGATATATATATATATTTAAAAAAAGAGAGAGAGAGGGACAGTGAGAGAGACAGAGAAAAAACAACTTTATTTAGTTTTTCACATGGCCTTAGTTGCTCCAACACTCGGTTGTGTGGTGCTGGGGTTTGAACCTGGGTCCTCGTGCTTGCCAGGCAAGCGCCGAAACCGCTAAGCCACCGCTCCAGCCCTTATGATATTTTTTTTTAAGAGAGAGTGTGTGTGAGAATGAGAGAGAGATAGTCAATAGGCAGAATTAATATTATCAAAATGGCCACGTTACTTTTTTTTTTAAGAGAGAGGGACAGTGAGTGAGAGAGAGAGAGAGAATCAATTTTTATTTAGTTTTTCATGTGGCCCTTGCTGCTCCAACACTTCTTGTGTACGGGGTGCTGGGGTTCTAACTTGCATCCCTGCACATACCAGGCAAGCACCGTAACCACTGATCATCTGCTCCAGCCCTGGCCATGTTACTTAAAGTACTATACAGATTCAATGCAATTCCCATCAAATTCCAACAACATTGTTCACAGAATTAGAAAAAAAGCAGTCATGAAATTAATTTGGAAAAATAAGAGGCCCAGAATAGCCAAAGCAATCCTTAGCAAGAAAAGTGAAGCTGGAGGAATCACAATACCAAATTTCAAAATATACTACAGAGATATAGTAACAGAAACAGCATAGTACTGGCACCAAAACAGACATGAAGACCAATGGAATAGAAAGAAGACACTGAGACAACCCTGCATAATACAGTCACCTCATACCTGACAAAGGAGCCAAAACTGTAAGTTGAAGAAAAGATAGCTTCTTTAACAAATGATGCTGGGAAAACTGGAAATCCACTTGTGGTAGAATGAAACTCAATGCTTATCTCTCACCCTGTACAAAACTCAAGTAGATCAAAGACTTATGAGGAATTAGACCATAAACCTTGTTCCTACTAGAAGAAAATGTAGGCCCAACACTGCAACACACTGGCTCAGGAACAAGACCCCCAAAGTACAAGAAGTAAAAGGAAAAATCGATAAATGGGATGGCATCATACTGAAAAGCTTCCTCACAGCCAAGGAAACAATTAAGAGCATGGAGAAAGAACCTACAGAATGGAGAAAAAAATCTTTGCCTCTTGCACCTCAGGATATCCAGCATATACAAAGAACTCAAAAAACTTGACACCAAAAAAAAAAAAAAATCAAAAACAAAAATAATCCAATCAACAAATGGGCAAAAGAATCGAATAGAAATTTTGCAGAAGATGAAATGCAAATGGTCAACAAATACATGAAAAAATGTTCAACACTGGGGTTGGGGATTTAGCTCAGTGGCAGACTGAGGACTGAGTATGGTCCTCAGCCCTGAAAAAAAAATGTTCAACATCTCTAGCAATTAGAGAAATGTAAATTAAAACCACACCTAGATTTCTTCTCTCTCCAGTCAGAATGGCAACAATCAAAAACACGAAAACTAACAAATGCTGGCAAGAATGTGGGGAAAAGGGTACACTTAAACATTGTTGGTGGGACTGAAAACTGGTATATCCACTCTGGAAAGCAGTTTGGAGATTCCTCAAAACACTAGTAATGGAACCACAATTTAATCCAGCAATCCCATTCCTCAATATATATCCAAAAGACTAAAATCAGCACACAACAGTGATGCAGCCACATCAGTGTTCATAGCAGCTCAATTCACAACAGCTCAGCTACGGAACCAACAAAGTGCCCTTCAACTAATAAATGGATAAAGAAAATGGGGCATGTACACACAATGGAGTATTACTCAGCCATAAGGAAGAATGACATTATGTCATTTGCTGGCAAATGGTTGGAACAGAAGGATATCATGCTAAGTGAAATAAGCCAGTCTCAAAAGATCAAAGGTCAAATGTTCTCTCTGATATGTGGAAGCTAATCCAAAACAAGGAAAAGGACAGAGGAACAAAGGGAAAGGAAATGAAGGAAGAAGGAATGAGATAGGGAAAGTTTGTGGAATGAAACAGACTTAACTTTCTCATGTTCATATGTGAACATACAGTGAATCCCATCAGCGTATATATCAACAAGTCACTAAATAGAAAAAACTAGTAAACAGGGCTGGAGTGGCGGCCCGGCAGTTATGGCATTTACCTGGCATGCACAAGTACACAAGTTCAAACCCCAGCACCACATACACAATGAAGTGTTGGAGCAACCAAAGCCACATGAAAAACTAAATAAAAATTGCTTTCTCTCTCTCTCTCTCTCTCTCTCACTGTCCCTCTTTCTAAAAAAAAAATACTGAGGACTGAATTAGAGTAAGCTATACTGCATGCTTTCATAAGAATGTCAACGTTTTTCCTAAAAAGATCAGGAGGTTGGAGGAAGGGAGCAGAAGGGGAAATAGAGGGAGTGACTTAAAACAAGGTACACTCCAAGCTTTTATAATTACACCAATGTACATTCTATTGTCATGTATATTTTAAAAAACAGAGGGTAGGAGGGAGGGAGGGGGAGGGGAAAATGGAAAACTGAATTAGATTATGTCATTGTATAATCTTCATGTACACTTAAAAAGACTCAATTAAATGAAATAAGAAAAGAAAATCTGTAAAGGTTAAGAAAGAAAGAAAAGAAAAGAAAAAGAAAGTTGCCCTCCCTGTACCAGGAAGAGAACATTTTTATCACTGGAGACTGAGATACAAACCAATCTACTAAACTAAACTTTATTTTCCATTAGTTTTCCCTATGTATTTCCTAGTCACCATCCCACAATTTACTGACCCTAGCCCAAACCCTTTTGTCTTATCACCTCTCCTCAATTTATCACTCTCTATTTAAAAAGATATATAAGCTTTTGGGCCTAATGGTTTCTTCAAGTCTTCATTTTTCTTATGAATATATACAAGTACATAAAAATGTTAACACTTGTACACGTTTCTCTTGCAGTGGCACAGACATGTCCTCCCAAGCTACTTGGGAGGCTGAGTTAGGATTCCAAGTTCCAGACCAGCCTAGGCAACTTGGTGAGATCCTGTCTCAACATTAGAAAAAACAAAACAAAACTGGGAATGTAGCTTAGTGGATAGTGCTTACCTGGTATGCCTGAAGCCCTGGGTTCAATCCCAAGTACCAAAAACAAAAAACAAAAACAAAAACAAAACCCAAAAATGTCAGGAATGTACATCTAATTGGCACTAGATTTCATTAGTCATTAGTTGAAACTTTTGCAAACCGGCTATGAGGTCTAAACAATAAGGGTTGGTGTTTAAGCTGCAGTTATTTTTTTTGTTTGTTTGTTTTTGTTTTTAACTTAAGAGAGAGGGACAGTGAGAGGGAGAGAAAGAGGGATTCAATTTTATTTAATTTTTTATTGCTCTGACACTTTGTTGTGTACATGGTGCTGGGATTCGAACCTGCATCCTTGCACATGCCAGTCAAGTGCCATAGTTGCTGAGCCACTGCTCCAGCTCCTGAAGTCACTTTTCTGGCTACCAATAATCATCATTATTTTATTGTAGATTTTAATAGTTTCTCCATGGCATTTGGGATGACTATCTCACAGTAATCTGCAGCTTTCCTGATTATTCCTTATTTTCTTTCCTGTAGCCCTTTTCTGCTGGTTTTTGCTGTTGCTGTTGCTTGTTTTGTACTGAGGATTGAACCCAGAAGTGCTTTACCACTGAGCTACATCCCCAGCCTTTTTATTTTTCATTTTGAGAGAGGGTCTCACTAGGATGCTTAGGGCTTTGCTAAGTTGCTGGGGCTGGCTTTGAACTTGAGATCCTCCTCCATTAGCCTCATGAACCGGCGTGCACCACTGCGTCCAGCTCCAAATCAGTTTCTTTCTTTTCTTTTCTTTTCTTTTTTTTCAAAGAGAGTGGGAGAGCAAGAAGAGAGAGAGAGAATAGAATCTATTTCATTTAGTGTTTCATGTGGCCTTTGTTGCTCTGACACTTCATTGTGTACCTGGTGCTGGGGTTTGAACTCACGTACTCGTACAGGCGGGGCAAGCGCCACAACCGCTGAGCCACCGCTCCAGCTCCAACTCCTCCAAATCAGTTTCAACCACAACTGTAATGTCACATTCTTAGTGATCACCATACCTTTGTACATTGAGTGCTGGCAAAATACTCTTCAGGCTTAAGGCAACCGCTTCTTCTCGCTAGCGTCTTCTCACTGCTCTTGCTCTGGGCTCCTGCTCTGGGCTCCTGCTACACGAAGGTACTCTCCTCCACGTTCTATGTTGCCCTAGGACCTGCACACATTTTTTTCATTCCCTTATAAATCTATGTCTACTTCTTTTTCTTCTCCTTTATTTGTAAGCTCTTTGAGGCCAGGATGTGTGTCATTTGTCTTTGTCCTCAGGCCCTAGCTTGGTGTCTGGCACAGATATTAATATACTGTTGAAGGAAGGGAGGAAAGAAGAAACCTGCACAGCCGTGTTAAATGGGAAGGTGTGGAAGCTAGGAACAAGATTAGGCCAGACACAAAGGGGCAGAACAGACCAGGTGACCACAGCCCACCTCTAGCCTTAAGCTGCGATGAGACCCTGAGCCAGGGAAACTCAAAATTCATAACAAAAGAGGACTTTTAATGTGATCTCACCTCATCCCTCTGGCTCCCTCTCTCCTCTGGTCTGCAAAGAGAGGAAAGACATATTCAAAACATAACAGAAGCATAAGCCAATGGTTTTTGAAAGTACTGTCATTAAATTATTTGTCTATTAAGGGATTGGGGATTTAGCTCAGTGGCAGAGCACTTGCCTAGCATGCGCGAAGTCCTGAGTTCAGTCCTCAGCCCTGAAAAAAAAATTATTTGCCTATTAAAATCCCAGTAATATATGATCCTTTTTCTTAAACTTTCTCCTTCTTATTATCATGAAGGAAAAGTGGGAGTGGGGGGAAGGAAC
>PVKS010011320.1:25000-57109 GCA_004027875.1 Aplodontia rufa
GCAGCCCTACCTCCACCCAGCCCAGTACCCAGTACTTATCCAGAGTTTGCTGTCACTCAAATTGCTAAGGCTTTGTAAAAAAAAAAAAAATACTGGCAGAGTTGGGAGTGGTGGTGCCCATCTGTAATCCCAGAGCCTCGGAAGGCTGAGACAAGAAGACTGCAAGTTAAAGGCCAACCTTGGCAACTTAGTGAGACTTTGTCTGAAAATAAAAAGGGCTCAGGTTGTAGCTCAGTGGTAGAATACCTTTACATTCAATCCCCAGTCCTGGAGGGAAAATACTGGCACATAGACAGATCCTCCCCATACTGTTTTTGTAAAATGGGCTTTAAAACAAAACAAAACAAAAAAAAACTCCAGTGTTATGCATACGAGAGGCAGTGTGTTTAATAGAAAAAGCATAATCTTTGGCCAATACAAAGCTGAGTTAGAATCTTGGCTCTACCATTTACTGGCTGCATAACTTCGCATCAATCAAGAGATGCAGATGCAACTTATCAACCCCTACCACCCATTTTCAGCATCCATGAAATGGGGGCTAATAACTCCTGTCTCACAGGGGTGTTCGGAAAAGCAATAGAGACAATAGACGCAAGGTGCCTAACACATAAAAAATGCTTCAAAAAATGTTGATATATAATCCTAGCTGCTTGGGAACCTCAGGCAGGAGAATCATAACTTTGAGGCCAGTCTCAGCAACTTAGCAAGACATTCGGAAACTTAGCATGACCCTGTCTCAAAATAAAAAGGACTGCAGATGTAGCATTCCTGGATTCAATCCCAGTGCCAACAAACAAAAAAGAAAGAAGAGAAAAGGGAGGACAGTGGAGTAGAGGAAGGAGATTGAGGGGAGAGGGAGGGATGAGAAAGGTCAGGAACTGCAGAATGAAATCAACCAGATTATGCTACCCGCATATGTAAGTATGTCACAATGAATTCCACTTTTAAAAAGGTACATAAACTATTATTAACAGAGAAGACATACAGACTTTTTCCTTGTTGGTCATACCCGTGGTATGGCCTTAAGCCCAGTACTAGTTTCGGTGTGCTAACCTTGTGCACAAAGCCCCCAGAAGTGACACAGATGCCTGAATTCCACCTTTTTTTTTTTTTTTGATACTAGGGATCAAACCCAGAGATGCTTTACAACTGAGCTGAATTCCTAGTCCTTTTTCATTTTCAAGACAGGATCTCATTAAGTTTCTTGAGGCCTAAGTTGCTCAGACTGACCCTGAACTTGTGATTCTCCTGCTCAGCCTCTCAGGTCTCTAGGATTACAGGTGTACACCTCTGTGCCCAGCCTGAATTTCACTTTTATGTATAACTATAACGTGCCAGTTTAAAACACAATAAATAAATAGAGTAAAGGAAGGGGATCAGGAGTTGGGAGGAGGGAAGGGAAAGTACTGGGGAATGAAATGAAGCAAATTATTATATGCATTTCTTAATATATCAAAATGGAGCCCACCATTATATATAACTTATAATGCACTAATACAAACATTTAAAATGCCAGGAGAGGGTGGTGGGGCTGGGGATATGGCTCGGTGATAAAGTGCTCTGGGAGAGATAAAAAGAAAAAGAGAGAGAGACAGAGAGAAACTATGAAGCCCTTAGTAAATCTCATGTCATTAAAGGATGCTGCCCACCAGGCTCCTCATGGCACTCATCCTCCTGAACTTGGCCCCAGTTCAATTCCTGTATTGTTGTATCCTGCTACCCAATGCTATTCCCATTGTGGTCCTTTGAGTCCTTCCAGGTGCAGTGGCACACACCTGTAATCCCTGCTACTCAGGTAGCTGAGGCAGGACAATCACAATTTCAAGGCCAGCCTGGACAACATTGTGAGATTCCATGTTAAAATTTAAAATAAATAAATAAATAAATAACAAGAAAAAATTATAGAGATGGAGTTTAGTGGCAGAGTGCTTACCTAGCATGCATGAGGCCTTGGGTTCAATCCTCAGAAATACAATAATAATAAATCTTATGATTTCATTCCACCTAAATGATTCTTCCTATCCAGATCCCTTCATTGTTCTGCATTTGAAAAACTCATGTGCATGAGTCACTTTATTTATTTATTTATTTATTTATTTTGCTAGAGATTTAATCCAGGGGTGCTTACCACTAAGTCACGTTCCCAGCCTTTTTTATATTTTATTTTGAGACAGGATCTCACTAAGTTGCTTAGACCCACACTAAATTGCTGAGGCTGGCCTTGAACTTGTGGTCCTCCTGCCTCAGCCTCTTTGAGTTGTTGGGATTACAGGTGTACACCACCGTGCCCAGTGCATGAATCACACTTTAAATACTGTATTTTTAACTCTTAGCAGAATGGGAGTTCCCACTAATTCTTCATTTGTACAGAGCTATTTATAAAATACAGATTTTTGAATATACCTTCAATTTTCCTTATAAAAGGGCTTGATGAGTCATAAACCGGTAAGTTGGAAAAAAGGAGCTAATTATAAATTCAGAAAATTAGGTAGGTGCAGTTGTGCATGCCTGTAATCCAGGAGATTTGGGAGTCTAAGGCAGGAGAATTCAAGGTCAGCCTCAACAACTTAGTGAGCCCGAGTCTCAAAATAAAAAGGTCTGGGGATGTGGTTAATTGACAGTGCCTCTGGGTTCAATCCCCATATGTATATAGAGAATTGAATCCATTCCTAAAACAAGTGAATTTTATTTTCTTGTTTCTTAGTTGAAATTGCTGTCCTTGGAGATTATATAGGTAGACTATCTGTTATTAATGAATGAGTGGGGATAAAGAGAACCTTCATATTGAGTAACTCAAAAAGAATGTATGTGTATTTTTCAAGAAACTTGTGATATTTATTTATTTATTTATTTATTTATTTATTTATGTAAGGGGATTGAACCCGGGGTGCTTAACCACTGAGCCACACCCGCAGCCCTCCAGAGTAGCTGGGGTTGCTGCCACCTTCCCCCCTCCCCTCCCCTCCACACTTCAAGAAGGTTGTGATTTTATTATAGCAAGAGACAAAAAAAATCTGTTAAAATGTAAAGGCCCTTTCTTCCCTTCCAGATTCCCCTAACCCTGTGTGTACAAAGTCAATAAAAGATGCCTCTGGGCTGGAGTGGTGGCTGGTCGGTTATGGTGCTTGCCTGGCATGCTCGAGTATCCTAGTTCAAACCCCAGGACCATGTACACAACAGAGGGAGAGAGAGAGAGAGGGAGAGAGAGAGAGAGAGAGAGAGAGATGCCTCTGCCCCTCATCTTGTCTGCTCAGGTCCTCCTCTTTTTCCACTGCAGAATTTTTCTGGGGGTTTGGCCAAGAAGTCATCTAGCCACCCAGACAGGGACAGTCCCACTTATTTCAGCTTTTACTGCAGTCTGAGGTTGGGCTTTCCTGAGGACAAAATGAAGTGACAGTCAGGCCTCCCTGCAGATAAGGACGTGGACTGACAGATGTGGCTATTTAGAAGCTTGAGCTTGAGCTCCTCCCCTACCTTCAATCCAAGGCCTCGGGCTTCCCACACCCTGGAAGACACAGTCCTGAGGCTCTACCTTTCCCATGCCACGCCCGCCCCTTTCACCTGCCTCCCTGACCTGCACCATCTCTGAGCGCACGCACGCGGCCACTCAGCCAGCGCAGCTCACAACGGATCCAAGCGCTTGCACGGTCTTCCCCTTCGCCGCTGCGCCCCACGCTCACACACCCAAACATCCTCGGTGCTCAGAGTCTGGGCTGAGGGTGAGCAGCAGCAGTGTCACCCACAAACTGGTCAGAAATGTAGAATGTGGAGAGAGAAGGCCATATAAAGATGGCTGCAGAGTAGAGTTGTAATTACCATAGGGATTAAGTGAAGAGCAGCTTTAGCATTGTTTCTTTTTCTTTCTTTCCTTCTTTTGGTACTGAGGATTGAACCCACGGAGCGGCACTTGACCACTAAGTCACATCCTCAGTCCTTTTTATTTTTATTTATTTTTTGAGACAGGGTCTCTCTAAGTGGCTTAGGCTGGTCTTGAACTTGCAATCCTTGTGCCTTATCCTCCTGAGTTGCTGAGATTTTTTTTTACAGGCATGTGTGGTGGCTGAAGATCATGCATTTTAACAAGATCCACAGATGATTCATAAGGGCACTGCAGTTTGAAAAAGCACAGCACTAGAATATTCTTGTAGGGTTCAACAGAAAGTCATCACCGCTATGAAAGTTTCACTAGTCCTCTAATCCAACTTGTCCACTCACCTCCTTTTGACCACTGTTATTCTCTCCTACCCCATCTACCCCCCCATCCATATACCCACCCATCCTTTAATTGGCAAACACTTAGCAGGGGCTTACTCCAACAAGACACTACTCACTGATGGAGATAAAAAGATGAATCCTACACATCCACAGTCTTGTGGAGGAGGTAACTCATTTACAGAAAATTGCAACATATTGATGAGTGCAATTTATTCACTATCCACAAATATTTATTTTTGTCAGGATAAAGGTTTGGGTTGGGGGTTAGGGAGCATGTCCCACTTTGTCAATGAAGTCAGGAAAATTAATCAGAGACAGTGACATCCAAACTGATTGTTAATCCTTCAAGGCTCAGTTTATACATTCCTCTTCCAGGAAGCCTTCTCTGAGCTCCCTGTGCTAGGTTAGGGACTGCTTCATTACCATCAATCCCACAGAAATCAATCTGCCAAAGAGCCAAGAAAATGCATTCTTGTCCTTGGGTGGAACATGTGCAAAAGTCACCAAGCTAAAAATATCACAGAGTATGTGGCATATGTATTGATCTACCTTGTGCAATGTAGTGAGTTACCGTACATACCTGTCTCCCCTAGTATTCTGTGAGTTCCTTAAGGATAGGAACTCTATTTTGTCAATCTCTTTATTTTCAGCACCTACCACGGTGCTTGGCATATAATAGGTGTTCAGTAAGTACACAGAAGGCAGCAACATTAAGATAGGTGTGGAAAAGGGCTTTTATTTGTTTGTTTGTTTGTTTTGTATTGAGGATAGAACCCAGAGATACTTTGCCACTGAGCTATATCCCCAGCCCTTTTTTTAATTTTTATTTTTAAGACAGAGTCTCAGCAAGTTGCTTAGGGCCTCACTAAACTTCAGAGGCTGGTCTTCAACTTACCATCCTCCTACCTCAAGAGAGGAATTTCTTTTGTGTTTAATTCATGCCCAGCAAACTAGTATCTTGGGCTCCTTTCTAGAGCAGTAGAATAAGACATTAGAATAGCTTTGCCTTAAATAACAGAAAGTTTCTAAGTCTCTGTGACCTAAAATTATCCTTTAAAAAGTCTATATCAGGTCTGATGCAGTGGTGCACACCTGTAATCCCAGCTATTCAGGAGGCTGAGGCAGGAGGATCATAAATTTGAGGTCAGACTGGGCAACTTAGTGAGACCCTGTCTCAACATAAAAAATAAAAAGGATTCGGGCTCCATGGTAGAGCAAACCTAGGTTCAATCCCCAGGACAAAAAAAAAAAAAAAATCCATCTCATTCATTACTAACAGTCAAAAACGTGGGAAGCACCAGGTGAGTTGGTGCATGCCTGTAATCCCAGTGACTCAGGAGGCTGAGGCAGGAGCATTGCAACTTCAGAGCCAGCCTCAGCAACTTATAGTGAGGCCCTAAGCAGCTTAGCAAGACACTGTCCCAAAATAAAAGTAAAAAATGCTGGAGCTGTGCCTCAGTGTTAGCGTCCCTGGGTTCAACCCCTGGGTCCAAAGGAAAAACCGAAACAAAAAACAAACAAAAAAATGGGAAGGAAAAATTCAGAGGTGTTTGATTTCACTATCTAGCTTTGCTAGTGTTATTGCAAGAGGCCCCCAGGTCTATATTGGCTTCCTGCACTGGGTACAGACTGACTAAAGGTTATGCCTTGCACAATAGGTCAGTTATTTTTTTCCACATCTTTGTGCAGTAACTAAGAACACTGATTCTGGAGCCAGACTGTCTGTGTTTGAATCTCAGCTCCATCATTACTAGCTGTGTGCCTTTAGGCAAAAATGAGCCAGAAGTGGTGGTAAAGCCTGTAATTGCAGCAACTCAGGAGGCTGAGACAGGAGGATTTCAAGTTCAAGATCAGCCTCAGCAACTTAACAAGGCCCTAAGCAACTTAGTGAGACCCTGTCTAAAAATTAAAAATAAGTAAAATGGGCTGGGGATCTGGCTCAGTGGTTGAGCATCTTTGGGTTCAGTCCCTGGTAACAAAAAATTAAAAATTAAAAAAGGGATGGGATGGGGCTGGAGTGGTGGCTTGGTGGTTATGATGCTTGCCCAGCTTGCACAAGTACACAGGTTCAAACCCCAGCACCCACGTACACAGCTAAGTGTCAGAACAATGAAAGCCATGTGAAAAACTCAATAAAAAATTGATTGTCAGGGATGGAGTGGTGGCTCAGTGGTTATGGCACTTGCCCCGCATGCACAAGTACATGAGTTCAAACCCTAGCACCACGTACCCAACGAAGTCTCGGAGCAATGAAAGCCACATGAAAAACTGAGTAAAAATTGTTTCTTTCTCTGTCTCTCTCACTGTCCCTCTCTCTTTAAAAAAAAATTGATTCTCTCTCTC
Source organism: Aplodontia rufa (assembly GCA_004027875.1). NCBI lineage: Eukaryota > Metazoa > Chordata > Mammalia > Rodentia > Aplodontiidae > Aplodontia > Aplodontia rufa. The sequence goes on from PVKS010011320.1 coordinate 31,559, forward strand.
TCTCTCACTGTCCCTCTTTCTTTAAAAAAAGGGGGGATGGGATGTTGTAGAACACCCCTGGGTTCAATTGCTAGTACCAAAAGTTAATTAATTAATAATTAAGGATAATAACTATACCCATCTTATAGAAATAGGGGAGTTAATATTTGTGCAGGTTGTAACAGAATCGGGAACATAATAAGCACTATATAAATGTGGATGAAATAAAACAAAAATAAAGTTGGTTGTGGCATTTCTTACAACTGTAATAAATAATTGTACATCTATTTAGCATTCTCTCTGGCCTAGAAGGGCATAAGAGGGCCACGTCTGTCTGCCTTGTGGTTATTGATATTTACAATGCTGAAAATTGCTGGCACTGTGTTCAGTGTATACTACTATGTAGGATAGACTGTTCATCTCTTTTTTTCACCTCCCCTGCTCAAGAACCTACTATGGCTCCGTACTGCTCATTCCATCAAATCAAGTTTCTCTGTCAGAATTGTAAGGTCTTAGTAACCTTTGGCCTCTTCAACTTATGTATTCTCAACATAGGCAATATCGCCCCCAAGGGGGCAAATATTGGCTTTAGAGAGGGGGTGAGAAAAATATTCTTTTTTATAAATACAGAGCATAAATAGATGTATCATACATAACACAGATACACTAGATCTGTAGATTTCATTGGAGGGGCTGGAGCAGTGGCTCAGCATTGGAGCTCTTGCCTGGCATGTGCAAGGACCCGGGTTTGAACCCCAGCACCACATATGCAACTAAGTGTTGGAGAAACAAAGGCCAGAGGAAAAAATAAAGTTGTTTCTCTCCCCTTCCTAATTTCACTGGAGGAGATGATGAAGAATAATGTCTAAAAAGTTTCTTAAGCCCAGGGGCAATCATGAAAAAAAAAATTAAGAAACACTGATTTAGCCTTAGTTCCTGCAAGAGAAACAGCACTCAGAGCACAAGGGATAGAGGAAATCATTTTGTGTTTTTCTTGGGTCCTCAGATTCCTCAGAAATAAAATGAAGGGGATTTTCCTGTGGCCGCTGAGGCCCTTTCCAGCTGTGACAGTTGATTCCCCCAATACTCAAGCGCTCCCCAACAGCACACATAGGAACTGACCCAGAGTCTTTGCTCCTTGCCTATGTGAATTCCACCCCCTCCCCTGGTGTGCATCTGCCTGCGTCTTCCCTCTCTGCAGATTCCTAGATGTGCTGTCTTTTCTGCTGAAGAGGCCTCATCTCTTTCCCCTGAAGCCTCCTCTAATAACATTCCCACCTCCCATCCAGGTATTCTGTGCTGAGGGCTGCCAGCTACGATTTGAGTGACTGGTTCCTCAGAGCCCAGGGAAAGGAGACCTGGCCCATGCTGTCATGAAACAAATGCTTAATCAGTCTTGTCTGGGTGAAGGACGTGTGAATGAATAAGCATTTTATTTTTGAGTCTCATTAGATGAGGAAACATTGTTATAGTTTGGGTTCCCCCAGAAGCAAACCAGGAGACAAGGAACCAAGCGTCAGTCATCTGTTTAGGAAGTGATCCCAGCAAATCCTGTGGGAGTACAGAAAGAAGAGAGGAAAGAAAAGATACCAGTAAAAAATGTGTTATGGAGCAAGTCACATCATGGGCAAGCAGAGCTTAATTCTGCTGGAGAACTCTGGAAGCCAGTGTAGTGACCCTTGAAGGAGGAAGGAGCTGGGGTATGTACCACCAGATCCCATGAGATGATGGTTGAGAGCCACTTCCTTGGGGGAATGAACTCCAGCCTGCAGCTGGTGAGAGCATAGTGGAGTCCGGCATTCAGAGCATGCCCTTCGGCAAAGATACCCAGGTGCCAGGAAGAGGATATGGAGGGACACCCCCAGCATTGCCCCAAGAATGTAGTGAAGTGGAAAGAACTGCTTCTCCCCTTCCCCAGGTCCTAAGCACAGTCAGTCCCAGAGATAAGTGTGATCTTGCAACTAGGGACAGTGTCACGCACCTGTAATCCCAAAGACTCAGGACGCTGAGGCAGATTGCAAGTTTAAGACCAGCTTCAGCAACTTAGCAAGACCCTGTCTCAAAAAAAAAAAAAAAAAAAAAGACTAGGGATGTTGCTCAATGGATAAAGCACTCATGGTATAATCTCCAGTACCACATACAGACAAAAAAGTACTACCTTGCATTTGTAAAACACCTTTGTATTTTTATTTATTTGTTTGGTGCTGGGGATTGAACCCAGAGCACTTCATGTCCTAAGCACAATTCTCCTACTGACCTACACCATCAACCCCTAAAAACTAACCTTTCTTCCTCCACCTTGTAGTGTGTGGGGTTTTTGTTTGGTTTTTGCTGTTTTTGTGATGCTGGGTATTGAATTCAGATAAGTGCTGTATCATTGAGCTATACTCCCAGCTCTTGTTATTTAATTAATTTTTTTTTTTTTAAAGACAGAAGGACAGTGAAAGAGAAAGACAGAATCAATTTTATTTAGTTTTTCATGTGGCTTCCATTGCTCCTACACTTCGTTATGCACATGGTGCTGGGGTTTGAACCTGCATTCTCACGAATGCCAGGCAAGCGCCTTAACTACTGAACCATCACCCCAGCCCCACTCCCAGTTCTTTTTAAAATTTTATTTTGAGACAGTGTTTCACTAAATTGCCCAGGTTGGCCTCAGACTTGCAATCCACCTGGGATTACTGGCGTGCACCACCAGGCCCACTTCCAGTTTTAAAATCTTCCTTTCACCTTTGTGTCACATCTACCCCAGTGCAGGGAGCGTGGGTACCCATCCCTGAATGGGGCTCCCTGGAGTTTGGAGGCAGGGAGGCCAGGATTGTTGTTGGCAGTGGTGTTATTGCTGACTCCATTTGACAGAAGAAAACGGGCTTACCATGACTTTTCATCCTCTCTAATTAGGGACACAATGGATTAGAAGATAAGCACTTGGCAGAAACCCGAGCTCTTTTCACAGCTCCAAGAGTTATTCTTTTGAGGATACTGAGTTTCCCTGATTCTCCAGCTCCTCCCTGTCTGATGGGAATCAACCAACCTGAGCCGCTCCACCCCTGTGCAGCAATTCAAGCTCAGAGTTAGTGGCAAGGAAACAGCACGGCTGATGTGGGAAAAGGGCACTCCACACTCCATCCATCCACTCCAAAATAGGAAGAGAGGCCTGAGCTCTGCCCCTAACTTCCTGTTCGGCTGTGGCCAAGCCCGCTAGCCTCTTGACCTTCATTTGCCTTATCTATGACATGGTTAAACCCTGAGATGAGATAAGAGATGAGAATGTTTGTCCGACTGAAAAGTGCTATAAAAATCTAAGATAATATCATTGCTGTTGCTAGTGTCTCTCTCTGAACTCACACACAGTACCCTCAGGATCTTATGCTCAAACCACCTGCCCTTCCTGCAGGTCCTTCTTGTCTCCACACCTGCACAGGTGTGCTTCCCTCTGCCTCTGCTTGGCTTTGCTCCCAGTTGCCTCCTGCTCATCCTTCAGGACAGTGCTCCAGGGACTCCTCCCAGGAATTCTCTGCCGATCCCCATCTTCTGCACAGGGAGTAGGATGTCCCACCTCACTAGATCCCCAATTCCTGGGGCTCCGCTTTGTTGCTTTTTGCCTTGTTTCCTTTGTTTTTATGTGCCTACACACATCTCTGTTCTGACACAATGCTCCCATACATGCTTGGGTTTTTTTTTTTTAAGAATAATCTCTCTCTCTCTCTCTCTCTCTCTCTCCCTCTCTCTTTCTCTCTCCTAAAAAAGAGAGAGGGGGAGAGAGAGAGAGAGAAACAATTTTATTTATTTTTTCATCTGACCTTCATTTCTCCAGCACTTAGTTGTGAATGTGGTGCTGGGGTTCAAACCCAGGTCCTCACACATGCCAGGCAAGTGCTCCAACTGCTGAGCCACAGCTCCAGTCCCCATCCATGATTGTTGAACAGGAGAACAGGTATAGGTTATGTTTCCTCCAACACAAACGTAAGCTACTGCAGGTTGATGAAAGGACACTAGACTTGGAATAGGGGGACCTGGATTATTATTTTATATTTCATGTTAGTACTGGAGCAGAATTTATTTATTTATTTATTTATTTATTTATTTATTACTGGGGATTGGACCCAACGGTGCTTTATCACTGAGCTCATTCTCTCTCTCCTCTCTCTCTCTTTCTGTCTCTCTCTTTCTTTCTTTCTTTCTGTACCAGGGATTTTTTTTTTTAAAGAAAGAGGGACAGTGAGAGAGACAGAGAAAGAGAGAAACAACTTTAGTTTTTCACATGGCCTTAGTTGCTCCAACACTCAGTTGTGTACGTGGTGCTGGGGTGTGAACCCGGGTCCTCGTGCTTGCCAGGCAAGCACCAAAACTGCTGAGCCACCTCTCCAGCCCCTGTACCAGGGATTGAACCCAGCAGTGTTTAATCACTGAGCCATATCCCCAGCACTTTTGATTCTTTCTTTTGAGACAGGGTCTCGCTAAAGTGTTAAGGCTGCCCTTCCACTTGCTATTCTCTTGCCTCAGCCTCTGCAGCACTGGGGTTATAGGCATGTGCCACTACTCCTGGCTTGGTTTTGTATTTTATATTTTAAAAAAAATTCTGATGTGGTCTCACTAAGTTGCTTAAGGTCTTGCTAAATTGCTGAGGCTTGCCTCAAACCTGTGATCCTCCTGCCTCAGTCTCCTGAGTCATTGGGATTGCAGATAAGTGGTACCACACCTGGCTTGGAGAACATTTTAGCATCAGCACCAAAAGATGCCTCTTTACCTGAGTCTACACAATTTGGAGGACTTGTTTTCTTTCTTCTTTCTTTCTTTCTTTCTTTCTTTCTTTCTTTCTTTCTTCTTTCTTTCTTTTTCTTCCTTCCTTTCTTTCTTTTTAGAAAGAGAAAAAAAAAAAGAAATAATTTTATTTAGTTTCTCATGTGACCTTTGTTGCTCCAACACTTTGTTGTGTACATGGTGCTGGGGTTCTAACTTGCATCCTCACGCCTGCTAGGCAAGCGCTGCAACAGCTGAGCAACTGCTCCAGCCACACCCCCCACCTTTTTTTTTTTTTAAGAGAGAGAGAGAGAAATTCAATTTTATTTATTCATCTCGTTTTTGTTTCTCTGATACTTAGTTCTAACCTGGGTCCTCATGCATGCCAGGCAAGTGCTCCAACTGTTGAACCACAACTTCAGCCTATGGAGGACTTATTTTCAATGGCTGGGGAACTTGCCCCCAATTTAATTCAAATTGCAGACTGTGGACTCCTACAAATTCAACCTGTGAAAACACCATTTGTTGCTCAAAATTTTCTGTTGTTTTCTTGGTTCCCTTTGCTGCTGCTTTTCCAGAGCAAAACCTAGTTTCCATCCTTATTGAGTGGTTCTTCCGCAGCCACTTAGTAACCACTGGAGGGCCTATTGTTTTCATTATGGTGGCTTGATTAGACATTAGTGCTTATTCAGTCCAAATGTTCCTGGCACTGTACATGAATTACAGCATTTGGAATTAGAACGAGCCTTAGAAATCATGGACTTTGGATCTTCCATCCTGCCTTTGAATTCTGGTTCCCTGGAGAAACCTTAGCCTCTTCGCCTATCAAGTGAAGATAGATTCACATATTTTTTTCTGAATATTAAATAGGATGAACATCCTTTCATTAGGGACAGTATCAGTATATAGTGCCTGGTCATAAGAAGACTATATATATATATATATATATATATATATATATACATACACACACACATATATACATATACGTATATATATATAAATTTATATATATATAAAATATATATAAATAAAATATATAAATATATATTTATGTATATTTTTTTTCTTCTGCATTTTAAAAGTTAGCAAATTGCCAAGAAAATGGATGGAACTTGAGAACATTATGGTAAGTGAAATAAATGAAACTCAAAAAGTCAAGGTTGTATATTTTCTCTCATATATGGAAGAGGAAAAAGGAAAAGAGTGTTGGGGCTGGGAGAACCTCATCAACATGGAAGATTGATCAGTAGAATAGAGGAAAGGGACCCGGGGAGGGAGGAGTGGAAGGAAAAGGAAAATACTGGGGAATGATATTGGCCAAATTATGTTACATTAATGTTATATTCCACTATTATGTAAAATTATAATGCACTGACCAGCCCAGTGTGGTGGTCCACCCCTCTAATCCCAGCAACATGAGAATTTAAGGCAGGATGATCACAAGTTTGAGGCCAGCCTCAGCAACTTAGCAAGGTCCTAAGCAATTTAGTGAGACCCTGTCTCAAAATAAAAAATAAAAAAGACTGGGGTTGTGGCTCAGTGATTAAGCACCCTTGGATTCAATTTCCAATACCACCTCCCAAAATCATAATGTGCCAATAAAAATATGGAAAAAGTGAGAAAAATTGACAAATTAAGGCCCAGAAAAACAAACAAATCATGTAATCAGTGTCAGATCACTACTCTGTAAAACACTGAATTTAAACTTTGATTCTTCATTTCAAGTTCAAAACTATTTATTTTGCCCTTGTTGGATTTTGTGTGCATATGTGTATGTTGTTTAATTTTTTGTTTTGTTTTGTTTTTGTTTCTTTATCTTGTGGTGCTTGGGATGAAACCCAGGGCATGCATACGGAGAAGCTCTGTACCACTGAGTCACACCCCCAGCTCCATATGCTCCATATGCTGGCTTTATAAAATTTCTTAGCTACCTACTAAGGAAGTTGTTTATTGTGAGGGGGTTTGCTTGTTTGTTTGTTTGTTTTTGTTGTTGTTTTTTGGTGGTACTGGAGCTTGAATCCAGGAGTGCTCTACCACTGAGCCACAACCCCAGACCCTTTTATCTTTTATTTTGCTAATAGTGTCCCCCTAAATTGCCAAGGCTGGCCTGGATCTTTTGATCCTCCTGCCAGCCTACCAAGTAGCTGAGATTACAGCTACACTACTGAGCCCTGCCCAAAGGAAATATTTTTTCCAAGACAAAAGGCAGATATCTCGATTGACAGATGATCAACTAAAGTACAGCAAATATTTGAAAAAGAAGCACACAACTCTCGAAAAGAGACTGGCATCCAACATCTCCAGATTTCTTGGGCAAGCAAAATCAGCTTTGAAGTGCTCTGCCACCAATGCTGGTCTTGGTGGTGGTAAAAGTTTAAAATTCAGGTCTATGTGCAAAATTATGCAAAATGCATTTCCTATGGTAAACCTATTTCTGTACTCTGCTCTCAGCACTTCCAGGCTTCGCACAGAGTCTTGGTGCCTCCACTTGAGGGCAGCAGCCTCCTCATTAGATTTCCTGCCCTTAATCTCTCCACCCTTTCAAGTCATTTCCTGGATGATATCAGAATTCCCGTTGTAGAATAAGGGCCTGTACTATCTATCGCTCCTCTTTCAAAGACTTACATGGGCTCCTGGGACTTCTTTTAAATGGGAATTGAATCCAGGGTGCTTAACCACCGAGCCACAACCCCAGCCCTATTTATTTGTTTGTTTATTTTTGAGACAGGGTCTCACTAAGTTGCTTAGAGCCTTGCCAAGTGGCTGAAACTGGCCTCAAACTTGTGATCCTTCTGCCTCAGCCTCTAGATCACTGGGATTACAGACATCCACCACCACACCCGACTCAGCAGGACTTTTTAATGTAAGGAAAACATGAGTGCTTTTCTTATGTTACACCTCTGGCCAGAGTATACATGTATTAGCTTATAAGGACTGTTACAACAAAGTACCACCAAATAGTTTTCTTAAACCACGGAATTTTATTTTCTCACAGTTCTGAGGGCTGGAAGCCCAACAGTGAGGTGTTGACAGGGTTGGTTTCTTCTGAAGGCCTCTCTTTGGCTTGCAATGACCACTTTCCTACTATGTCCTCACATGGCCCTTCCTCTGCACACACACTCTTGGTGTCTCTTTGTGAGTCCAAAATCTTCTCTTATAGGTAGGTACCAGTTAGACTGGATTAGGGCTGACCCTAATGTCCTCATTTAAACTAAATCACCCTCCAAAAACCTTCTTCAAAAACAGTCACATTCTGAAGTCGAGGGGTTAGGGCTTTCAACACGTGGGAGTGGGGAGGGAATTCGGACCATCACAAACTGCATCAGTTACATAGATTTCTACTTGTTTCAAGGTGCTGGGGATTGACCCCAGGGTCTCACAAATGCTAGGCAAGAACTCTACTACTGAGCTGCATCTTCAGCCCTTTTACAATTTTATTTTGAGACAGGGTCTTGTTAAGTTGGCCTCAAACATGCCTCAGCCTCCAGAGTAGCTGGGATTGCAGGAGCATGCCATCAAGTCTGACTCCCATTAAATATATTTTAAAACTATAAATTCTAGCCGTGTGCAATAGTGCCAGCCTGTAATCTCAGAGACTCGGGAGATTGCAAGTTTGAGGTCAACCTCAGCAATTGAGTGAGGCCCTAGGCAATTTAGTGAGACCCTGTCTCAAAAAAAAAAAAAAAATTTAAAAAGGCTGGCAAAGTGGCTCAGTTGTTAAGCACCCCTGGGTTCAATCCTCAGTAGTCAAAACTAAGCAGACCAAAAATTGTAAGTTCTAGAAAGAGTTAAAGAGGTATTTAAAGAGGCTTTATGATGAACTTATTTGAGTAATTTCTATATTTCAAATGAAAATTCTCTGAAAGGAAGACTGAGAATTTGGTGTTACTAAATGTTTACCTGACTTGAGATGAGTATTGATAACTGCCATAAGTGGACCTCCCAAGAATTAGTGATGCTCCTAATCCTCAATCACCTTTGCCAGGGGGGCTGGGACAGTGACTCAGCGGTTGGAATGCTTCTCTGGCATGTGCAAGAACCCAGATTCCAACCCCAGCACCACATACAGAACTAAGTGTCGGGGAAGCAAAGGCAGATGAAAAAATAAGTAAAATTGATTAAAAAAAAAATCATTGCCAGGGTCATTGGTCTTTCTCAACAAGACCATGACCTACTGAGAAGTATATTCCATCTCACTCAACTTTATAACTCCAGTCTGAAACTTAATAGGTACTTGATCAATGCAGGTTGTTTTTGTAATGCAATGAATCGATCACCCCAAATTCCTGTCCCTACTGCACCTGTGTTTGGCTTCACTGAGTGATTATCATTCTCTTTTCTAAATCAGTCTCATTGGTTTGTCTTTTAACTTCTCTTTCTTGTTTTATTATTATTATTATTATTATTATTATTATTATTATTATTTGGCACTGGGGATTGAACCCAGGGGTGCTTGTCCACTGAGTCATATCCTCAACCTTTTTTTCAGATTTTATTTTGAGACAGGGTTTTGCTAAGTTCCTGAGGCTGGCTTTGAACTCCAATCCTCCTGCCTCAGCACATACAGTTATGTGCCACGATGACCCACTTTTTTCTTTTTAGAGAGAGAGAATCAATTTTATTTATTTATTTTATCTGGTTTTTGTTTTTCTTCCATCCAGTTGTATTTTTGGTGCTGGGATTCAAGCCTAGGTCCTCAAACATGTCAGGCAAGCCCGCTACCATTGAGCCTCTGCTCCAGCCTCTCTCCATCATTGTTTTTTTGTTTTGGGGTTTTTTTTTTTTTTGGTACCGAGATTGAACCCACAGTTGCTTAACCACTGACTCACATCTCCAGCCTGTTTTTATGTTTATTTCAAGACAGGGTCTCGCTAATTTGCTTAGGGCCTCCCTGAATTGCTGAGACTGGCTTTGAACTTGAGATCCTCCTGCCTCAGACTCCTGAGTCACGGGGATTTCAGGAACACGCCACAGCGGGCAGCTCCCCCTCTCTCATTCTTGAGTGCCAACATACTCGTCATGTCCTGAATTTTTGTTTTGTAGATAAACACTTCCACTTTTGCTCTCTCCTAGTATCTTGTGTTAAAATATATTATGATAAATACTTGCTATTTAGTGGATATCATGATGAATTTTAAAGGTCAATTTTCCTATCCTCCTTACTAGACTTTATTTTATTTTAGAGAGAGACAGTGAGAGAGAAAGAGAGAGTGAAAGAATCAATTTTTACTTAGTTTCTTATGTGGCCTTTGTTGCTCTGACATCTGGTTGTGTATGTGGTACTGGGATTTAAATCCATGTCCTCCGATATACCAGGCAAGCACTGTAACTGCTGAGCCACCGCTCCAGCCTCCTCACTAGACTTTAAACTTCTGGAGGGCAAGAAAAGTGTTGCATCACACAGTAGGGACTTAGTAAATGTTAGCTAGTTGCAGTTATACACAGTGGCTTGTGTGGAGGGCGCACACAGATGGCCATGGGGAGTGAGGCTTCCTCAGTTCTGTTTTTCCCAGCTACAGAGGATCACAGGACCAGCTTGACTCCAGGTCAAATTGAAGACGGGGTTCCTTTCATGATGTAGCCCTAGAATCCTTGAGTCTATCCCCAAAGAGTGCCCACATGGAAAAGCAGCTTTGGAAATTGACTGCCTCACCTTCCCCATGCATCCTCCTTCTCAGCATTCCGCCATCTGAGCCTGGCCCTGCGGACTTCTGAGGCCCAACTAAAAACTACACAAAAAAGAGCTTTGGAAAATGTGCACGACATTAGTTAATGGAGGAAGAAGAGGCTATATTTTGCTATCAATGTGAGTGGAAAATAAACATTTTAAGAAATTGTTTCTGTGATGTGATATGAATATCTTACTTTATTTGGATGAATTGTCTCAACTTACTACAAAATGCATATTTTAAATATTTGTGAAGATGATTCCGGGACCTCTGACTGTCTAGTTTTCTGGCAATTCACAGAATCATCATCTGTTCCTCCTCCTCATCTCCTTCCTTTTTTTTCTTTTTTTTTTTTCCAGTGCTGGAGATGATCAAACCCATTGCCTTATACCTGCTAGGTAACTGCTGTACCATTCTCATGGAATCTTCTAATTGGCTGATTAGGAGCAAAATGGGAACACTGGGAGCTCTTTGCATAAATGAAACTCTTTGCTTCTTGTCCACCCAGACTTCCTGCACAAGCTTCCTCAGGAAAGAAGTGGGAAGATGCTGCTTTTTGGAAATGAGAGATAGGGACATTCACCTTATCTTAGTTTGTGTCATGAGGAGGGCCATTATCTTGGGAGTTCTAGCAGCCTTGCAACGCATCTGCTGGGTCTTTCTGCAAGTGGTGAATTTAGTAGCCACAGCCTTAGTTATTGGCCTTCAGGGTCCATCTCAACTTCGTGCAGTGTTGGTGCTCATCTACGCTAAGCAAACCTTCCACCACTGAGCAGCATCCCCAGCCCCCTACTCATCTTTTGAGCTGAGGTCATGCCCTCCTTGGGCATCCTCCAGCCAATGGCTAAGCATGGTGAGACACAGTCCTGCCTGTTTTTGCCCAACGCTGGATCTTCAGATGAGCAATCTTTGTTCCAGAGCTCCTCAGTGGGTAATCTAAGACTCTTCTCAGATCTACACAAGAGTCTGAGATGCTTCCTACACGGTCCTACTTCTTCCCTCCTTTTGTTTTTCATGGGCCTTATTCATAATGCATGTACACATGCATGCTTTAGGTAAATGGAAATCTCTAATGAGCTCCCAACCTTCCCATCCTACAGTTTCTTTAGTAGGTGGAACATTTCTCTTGCAATTTTGTTTATTATTTTGCTTTGCAAAGTATTTTGATACTGACACAACAAACTTAAACTTAAATATCCAATTGGGAAATTCTAATACGTTCCAAATTGTGGGTTTGAATTAATGAGTCTGAATAATAGAGTTGATTATACTGTCTTTAGTATTCTAGTTCCTGGTGCTTTGTTGGTTTTGGCCCTGAAATGACTGATGATCAGCAGATTTAGTAATGACAATAATGACTGAGTCCAAAAATAATAAGACTGAAATCATAGTCACATTAAAGCCCGTAACAATAGTGAATCTCCACCATGTGGCAAAGCCTTGCTCCACTAAATGTACCTGTAATCTACAACAGCACAGCATTCAATTGCTGAGAGGAGAACAGGAGCAGAGGAGACAGATGCTGGAGCGCCACAGTTGGACTTTTCTCTCTTCTAAGAAACTCTAAAGGGATTTATTGTCACCTTTAGGGAGTTTGCAGCAAGTAGAAGTTGGGCTCATATTCATTTTCTGAATCACTTTTTCTCCCCCAGGGATAGAAGTCAGGATCACTTAACCATTGACCCATATCCTCAGCCCTTTTTATTTTTTATTTTGAGACAGGGTCTTGCTAAGTCGCCAAGGCTGGCTTTGAAATTACGATCCTCCTGCCTCAGCTGCTGGGATTACCGGCATGCGTCACTGCACCTGGCCCTCTGAATCACTTCTAAAAGGGCCAGTATGGTAGCTTTGCCATAGAGATACTCATCTTCCAGCCTTCTGTTATCATCCTTTCCATATAAAAAATGTATACATGCACAAACACACACACACACTATTTAGGTATGATTGTGTGTATGTGTGTATGTGAGAGAGCGTGTATAGTGTGCTGGAGATCAAAACTGGGGTCTTACACATGCTAGGCAAGCACATTACCACTAAGCTACATCCCTAACCCCTTTTTAAATTTTTTTATTTTGAGACAGGGTCTTGCTAAGTTGCCCAGGTTGGCCTCAAACTTGCAATCCTCCTTACTTAGCCTCCTGAGTGGCTAGGACTACAGGCATGCACCACCACACCTGGTTTCAAATATTTTTCTTTTAACAGTGCACAAGAACAGAGAATAAAAACCAAGTGCATTTGACTTGCAAGATTTTATATTATTTGCACACTGATGCTTATTAGAAAATCTGTCACAGAGTACTTTGAGAAAACTACTCAAAGAAAGCAACCATTGATTCTTAGTTGTTATAAGGCATTAGCTTGTTTTGATTAATTTGTTTTGTGGAAATCAGACCTTCAAGATTTGTGATTTCCTTTCCAAAACAGGAGTAACTTGTAACTTGGAGCACAGAATTTGGCTTCTACCATATTCAGTCCTAGACTCCACATCACTGCTGATCACGGAGAGGCAGACTTTCTCCCATAAAAACAGCTTTGTCATTGAGGGCAACAGTCCTGAGCTTCATTCTCAGCATCAACTAAATCAAAGGAAAAAGCAGTGATAAAAAATAAATATATATCTTCGTATGACTTTAAAAAATCAAACTCTGCTTCATACCCTGTACACTGACCATACTTTTTCCAAGGTTGGTCCCCAGGTTAATCTTATAAACTCTATATAGACAGCATATATAACATACAAGTCTAGGGTATTACAACATGAATCCAAAATTAATAGTCTGGATATACATAGATTTAAACATTTAAATAATTGTTTCTTGTATTCTGGAGTTTTAGAACTATTTAAAAAGAAGATTTATATGAACCATAACTCTGCAAACCAGCTGCTTAGTTATCAAGCAGACTAATCAGGAGGATGCGATGGATGAGATGTATCTGAGTATCTTAAAGCTTTTAGAAATATTTTGGCAGGAGGATTGGGTAAGGGAAGATGAAAATGTATACAAAATGAATGTCAATAATTACCATTGCAATAACTGATTGTCATGCACTATATTAAACAATCCTCCTGCCAAAATATTTCCAAAAACTTGGTAACTAAACAGCTGGGATTACAGGCATGTGTTATCATGCCCAGCAAGAAGAAAATACTCTTACAGTTTTTCTGAGATGAAGAAACAGTTCAGGTATGTTCGTCTGTGACTGCCACCAGTCACAGTGGTGACTCTGCACTACTCTGTGGTAGGCACCACTCTAAGTGTGTTAAGTATTTAGTCATTTAATCCTTAATCAGTCCTTTGAGGTGGTGCTATCAGTATTCTCACTTTAAAGTTGACAAAAAAGGAAGCACAGGTTAGTCAATGTGTAGCTAGCTGAGCTGCCATTCCTGAAGAGTGCTAAACACAGAAGCAGAGGGCGGGTCTCAGTGACATGCCACGGCTATCTACCCCTACCGTGAACTTTTTCATCAAAATGTACTTGGATAAAGACTAACATACTGGCCAAATCTGGGAAGGCAAGAATTGGTTGGGATAACTAAAACACTGAATGGCAAAAAATCAGGATCCAAAAACATCTCAGTGGTGTGGAATAATGAGCTGAATTTAACAAAATGTATGAGAAGTAAACAAAGGTTCCAAACAGGTCCAAAAAGCTAATTGCATCAGTACATCAATTGGAGGCCAAACAAATAAATAATGAGACACACATAAAAGAGTTGCAAAGTGTTTAATTGATCATAGTGTGACTTGAGTAAAGGGTGATAACTGAATGAGGTCACTAAATATCTACCCCTGTAACTTGCATTTGCACACATACCCAACCACCCACCCACACACACAAGTCATTTAGAAATTAAAAATAAAAAGTCTCTGACACTAAGGCTCTAAAATAAGTAACAGATTAGGGCAAAGATAAAAATCCATATAGACAGAAAACTTATCTAACATGATGAATAGAGCCATCAGTAGGATGGTTGGTCAACAGTTAAAGCAAAGACATAAGCAAGTCAGAGAGGCAAAGAGGAAAAGAATCCTGGGTGCATGGCATATGCTTCCTGTGGCATGTTTATCTTTGTACTAGAGACAGATGTAGATCAACAGTACTGTCAGGGGAACACCCAGTTTTAGAAGAAATTGAAAGATATCCTATCCTATCCTTAGAAGTGTTGGGATATTTTTGGCTGTGGTGTTGGGTGCTAGAGGAAATGAGAAGGTTGACTGAAATGAAGTAAGCAAAGAATTTTAAAAGCTGTTGTGATTCCCAGCAATATGATGTAGAGGGGCATTACTAGGGATTAAACTCAGGGGCATTCTACCACTACACTATATCACCAGACCTTTTTAATTTTATTTTGAGACAGGATCTCACTATATTGCCAGGCTGGTCTCAAACTTGTGATCCTCCTGCCTCAGCCTCCCAAATTGCTGGGAGTATGGGTATGTACTACCACATCCAGCTTATTATGATCTCATATGTAAAAAGTTACAAAAAAAAAAACTACCAAAAGTAAGGGCTGTAGATGTGGCTCAGTGGTAGAGCACTTGCCCAGCATGTACAAGACCCTGGGATTCCTAGCACTGCAAAAAAATTAAATAAAATTCTACCAAAATTGTACCGGAAATGTACAATTACTTATTAGTATGTTTAATAAGGCTACAGAATAACACATTAGTACATAAAACCCATTACCTTTCTAAAAGCTATCAAAAAAGTTGAAAATGAATTTAATTAATCCCACTTATAATAGTATTACAAGTATAAATATTTATGAATGAATTTAATAAGAAAAACAAGCCTTTATGTTGAAAGCACAAAACATTATTAAGGCAAATTAAAGACAATTTATATAAAAAGGGAAAAAATATCCATGGGTTGGAAGACTCAATATTGTTAAAAAGGCAGTTTCCTAAAACTGATGTATAGATTCAATGTAATGCCTGTCAAAATCCCAGCAGGGTTTTTTGTTTTAATTGACAAACTGTTCCTAATATTTATGTGAAAGTGCAAAGAAAGAATAGCAAAACAATTTTGAAGAATAAATACAAACTTGGGGGACATTGCTTGATTCTAAAACTTACTACAAAGCTACATTAATCAAGAAAATTGATTAATCAAGGCTTAACATTATTTAGATGAATGAAAAAGAACAGTGTGTCCAGGAACAGACTTTCACATCTGAGGTCAATTGATTTTCTTTTCTTTTTTTAAAGGGCGAGAGAGAAAGAGAGAATTAATTTTACAATTCTATTTATTTTCTCATGTGGCATTTGTTTTTCCAACACTTAGTTGTGCATGTGGTGCTGGTGTTCAAACTCCAGTCCTCTCACATGCCAGGCAAGCACTCCAACTGCTGAGCCACTGCTCCAGCTGGGTCAATTGATTTTCAAGAGTGGTGCCAAGTAATTCAACATGGAAAGAATAAACCTTCCAGCAGAAGGTGCTGGAACAACTGAATAACCAATGCCAGAAAGAGGAAGCCACGCTCACCTTACATGATACATAACAACTTGAACAAAGCAGAACAAGATCTTTGCAACCAGGGCTGGAGCGGTGGCTCAGCACCAGGCAATCACGAGGACCTGGGTTCAAACCCCAGCACCACGTACACATCTAAGTGTTGGAGCAACGAAGGCCATGTGAAAAACTAAATAAAGTTGTTTCTCTCTTTCTCTGTCTCTCTCACCGACCCTCTCTCTTAAAAAAAAAAAAAAGATCTTTGCAACCTTGTATTAGGTATATTTCTTACATATGATACAAAAAAACATGGGTGATCATAGCCAAAATTCACATACTGGACTTTGCAAAAATTAAAGCTTTTGCCCTTCAAAAAAACATCAGGAAAGAAAATGAAAATATTTGCAAAACATGACAAAGGACTTGTATCCAAAATATATGAAGAACTTTTCAAATCAGGCGATAAGACAAGGAACCCTGTAAAAGAGTAGCAAAGTATCTGAAAAATCCCTTCACCAAAGAAGACATATAAATGGCAAATAAGCACATGAAAAAATACTTGATATCAACAGAAAATGCACATTAAAGCTAAAATGAGACACTAAACATGTCTATTGGGATTTCTAAAACAAAAAAGGTTGAACAGGTATTGGCCAGAATGCGGAGGAACTCACACATTGCTGGTTAGAATGTGAAGTGGGACAGCCACTTTGGAAAACTCTTGGGCTTAGTTTATTTTCTCTCCATTCCCTTCCCTCTTCTTTCCTTCCTTTCTGGTCTCAAGCCATCCTCCTGCCTCAGCTTCCTGAGGGGCTGGGGCTACAGGCACTGGCCACACACTCCAGCCCCAGGTATCTACTTAAGACCGAAGCAACTGTCCACAAAAAGACTTGTATAAAAACATTTGTAGCAGTATTATTCACAATAGCTCCCAAAGAAGAAACAATCTCTATCAACTGTGGAACCAATCAAACATTGTTTATCTATTGAATTCAATGCTGTTCATGATAAAAGCATTACAAGAAGTGGGCGGAATCCAACACAAAAGACTATACATTATATGAATCCATTTGTATAAAAATTCTAGGAAAGGCAAAACTTAGAGACAGAAAGATCAATGGTTGCCTAGAGCTGGAGGGGAGCTGAGATGTGTTACAAACAGGCAGGAAAGGGCCTTTTGTGGGGATGACAGAGTTCTCAAACTGCATTGTGGTGATGGCAGTGCAATAGCATAGATTTGCAAAAATTTGTACTGGGGTAGAGCTCTGTGGTGGTGTGTTTGCCCATATAACAAGGCCCTGAGTTCAATCCCCAGTACTGAAAAAAATTACTAATCTTCAGCACGTTTATACTTAACATGGGTAAACTTTATGCATATGAACTTCATGGTATCTAAATTACATCTAAGTCTGAAGATGTAGCTCCGTAGTAGAGTGTGTGTTTCGAATGTTCCAGTGCCTGGGTTCAATCCATAGCAACTAATTAATCAATTAATTAATTTAATTAAACCTCAATAAAGATGTTTGAAGCAAAACAGAAAGCTATTGTGTTTTCAAGGCACCTCCTTTTTAGCTTGTCTCTGAAATCCCTGGGGAATGGTTCTCCTTGAGTCCTTCCATACACTTGGAAAGTCTGGTATGAGACTTGGAATGGATGGATTAGCAAGCAGGTCTATCCTGCTTTCTCTCTTTCTGTGGAGGTTGGGAGGAGAAACTGACCAATAGAATCTATTTAGAAGAGCAGGAACAAGACTGTGATGGCCTTAAAGTCATTCATCATTGTGGTCTTTTACTACACCAGGAAGTGCTGGGACCTTGCCATCTCGGAGCTTCTTCTTTTCTAGTAGTATGAGGTAGACCATGGATGGATGGATGGACAGATGAACAGAGATGGATAGATGGATGTTTGGATGTATGCATGGATGGATGGATGGATAAAAACTAAGAAAACAAGTTTTCAGAAGAGACAAAAGGCTGACATCACAGAATGACTGAGCCACAAGAGGGAGCCAGTCATGCAAAGACTAGAGGGATGCGCATTTTAGGCACTTATTTTACTGCTCTGGAAAACAGACACGTAACACACACACACACACACACACACACACATACACACACAGATACACACCCCAAAACAGACACGTACAAAAACACACACACACGTACATCCCAGGCTATTGGGGCTCACTTGAAACTTGTCACCAAAACTTAAGTAGCTCCTTACAACATGTTTCACAGTCAACATTCTGTATTTCCCTGGTCTTTTTGCCTTCCAACTCTCCAAAAGGATTGTTTTATCCCTTCTCCTCTCTTCTGCCCCATCCTTGCTTTTATTTTATTTATTTATTTATTTATTTATTTTTAAAGAGAGAGGGACAGTGAGAGGGAGAGAGAAAGAGAGAATCAGTTTATTTAGTTTTCATGTGGCTTTCGTTGCTCAGACACTTCATTGTGTATGGGTGGCGGGGTTCAAACCCACGTCCCTGTGCATGTGAGGCAAGCACTGCAACCACTGAGCCACCACTCCAACCCCTATCCTTGCTTTTGGCTGATGATTATACTTCTTTTTTCACTGAGAAAACTGAAGAATCAGAAGAGACTTACATTTAGTCTTTCTATGTCCATGTATCCATACAAATGTGCCCCTGAAGCTCAACCTTACCTCTTGTAGGCAAAAGCCACCACTGGGCATTAGATCCCACCCTCCCTGCAGATTCAAGAACATCAAACCAGCAAACCCTCTCTCTATCATACATCTTCAATTTTTCTTCTGCTGGACTATCCTCAGAGTATGTAACATGCTGTCATTTCAACCACTTAAAACCAAACAGCTGGGCGTGGTGGTGCGTATCTCTAGTTCTAGCTCTTCAGGAGACTGAAGGAGGAGGAAGGCAAGTTTGAGGCTAGACAGGGCAATTTGTCTCAAAACAAAGTAAATGGAGCTGGGAGTATAGCTCAGAGGCAGGCACTTGCGTAGAATTACAAGGCCCTGCGTTGAGTCCCCAGTACTGCAATTAAAAAAAAAACAAAATCCAAAAACAACTCGAGACTCTGCTTCTCTCTTTGGTTACTGTCCTGTTTCCCTGTAACCCATACAGCCAAACAGTGGTCTACACAAGTTGCTTCTAATCCCTTCTCTTCCTGTTCAGTTAAGTTCTATCACTTGTGCCTGGGAGTTCAAGAGCAGCCTGAACAACACAAGAAGTCCCTGTCTCAAGAAAACAAAACACACAAACAAACAAAACAACAAAATGCAGTCTAGCTTTTGTTACACCACTCAGCTGTTACTGATATTTTAGCCATCTCCCCAACCAAACTAAAGTCCTATCATAAAGAGAAAAAGAGGGGCTGGAGCGGTGGCTTGGCGGATATGGGACTTGCCTGGCATGCGCAAGTACTCGAGTTCGAACCCCAGCACCGTGTACACAACTGAGTCTGAGAGCAACAACAGCCACATGAAAAACTAAATAAAATTGTTTCTCTCTCTCTCTCTCTCTCTCTCACTGTCCCTCTTTC
Source organism: Aplodontia rufa (assembly GCA_004027875.1). NCBI lineage: Eukaryota > Metazoa > Chordata > Mammalia > Rodentia > Aplodontiidae > Aplodontia > Aplodontia rufa. The sequence continues at coordinate 50,925 of PVKS010011320.1, forward strand.
TTAAAAAGAAAAAAGAATGAGACAGTTCTAAGTAAGGGAGAGGTATGGGGGAATCCTGAATTATAGCAACTATATCAACTACCTGTATTATAAGAACTCCAAGATATTTTGCCCTCTTTCCACTTCATTTGGACCATATTTTCTTTTCATGTGTTTTCCTTAATTTCTCTGGAATGTATAGTTGCCTAACTTCTTAAAGCAGGCTTTTGGAGCAAAATCTGAATATTGGGCTAATATGCTCACCAATCAGAGGAAAGGACAGTAAAACAAAATCACAGCAGAGTGAAGATGCTTTTATTTCATGTTTTCTTATCTCTGCAATCAATGTGAAACCTCAGAAACCTAAATCTCTTTTTTCTCCACATTTTTATTGGTACATTATAGTTGTACATAATGATGGCATTTGTTGTCACCTATTTGTACATGCACACAAAACAAAATATAGCAATATAATTTGGCCAACATCACTCCCCAGAACTTCTGGCTCCCCTCAAAAGTCTCTTTAACTCAACCAAGAAATCATTTGAAGAGTGAGGAAGAATTGCCCCCAAACGATATTCCTCCAGTCTAAGATAATGTAGTTGCTGTTCATGATAATTTAGCTGCTATCCCTTTTTATAAATAACCTTTCCAGGAATTATGCATATCCACCTCAGGCAGCTTAGAAAATATGGCTAGTATATACTCTGCTTGCTGGTCTTAGTGGAACTTAGAGATATATCTCAGTGAGGTGGCCTCAGCTCCTGTGAAGGGCAAGGTGATTCCTACTGAAGACAGTATCTGTTCAGTTACTCAGCTCAGAAAATTTCACTGGATAGCGCAGATCAGTGTTTAGCAAAATGCAAATTACAACCCACGATTGGGTTATGAAATTAATTTGCTATGTTGATCAATTTTTAAAAGTGATATTGAATTTAAAAAAACATGTGCTCAGGATAAAACATCGTTTATGAACTTTGGTTTCAGTTGTGAAGAGGTATGTTCTGGATCATTAAATTAAAAATTTAAGACTGGGTACATAGTTCAGTGTTAGAGCCCTTGGCTAGCATGTGTGAGGTCCTGGGTTCAATCTCCAGCATCACAAAAAATAAAAAATAAAAAAATAAAAAAGAATTAAGTTAAAGCCACTGGTCAAGATCTTCTTATAATAACCACTATGGCACAATATACTAATCAAAATTAGAGAACTGACCGGGATACAGCTCAGTGGTAGAGTGGTTGTCAAGCATGCTTGAGACCCTGGGTTTGATCTCCAGCACAGGAAAAAAAATTAGGATATTTGGCAAAATTCCACACCAATTTCAGAATCTTGTGTGACTAGGCATTAACAGAAACGGGAAATTTCAGATACTTTAGAGAAGGGCTTTCATGTATAATACCAGGAAGAGTTTGAAATTTGCCTCTAAATCATCACTGTAGAGGCTTCACACGTTACAAATCACTTTCACTAACTTGATTTCATTTGAGTTTTAGGTCCATCCTATTTTTTTAGGCAAAAACAGGAAGGGGTCAATATCTGACAGGTTTCAATGATCCATCCAATTTAAATCAGGAGCACAGCCAGCAACTGAAAGAGAGGATCTTGTCCACACCCCAGAGAGAATGAGCTGGCAAGGGTGAAAACCCAGTGTCCAAACGTGGGTCCTGGCCGAATAGACTAAGGTCAGGGCAGAACTCCAGTTCCAGGAGGGAGAATGGAAAGGATGATCAGGAGCTGGGGCAAAAGCCCAGAAATTAAACAAGACAATAGGTGGCCAAGCCTGTTTTAGTCAGCTTTTCCATTGCTGTGACTTAAAGACCCAACAAGAACAATTTTAGGAGGAAAAGTTTATTTGGGGGGGGCTCATGGTTTCAGATGTCTTCATCCATAGAAGGCTGGCTCCATTCCTTGGGGCTCAAGGTGAGACCCAATATCATGGCGGAAGAGTGTGGAAGAGGGAAGCAGTTCAAATCACAGCTCCAGGAAGCAGAGAGAAAGTCCATGCCAGATACAAAATTATACCCCAAAGGCATGCCCCCAAAGACCCTGCTCCTCCAGCCACACCCTACAAGCCTATAGATACCAGTTAATCCCTATCAGGGGATTAACTCACTGATGGAGTTAAGGCTCTCATAACCCAGTCATATCACATCAGCCTTCCTGGATTGTCTCACATGAGCTTTTGGGGGACACCTTTCATCCAAACCATAACACTATCCTTAGGCTCACTGAATTCCAAGCTCACATGTGCAGAGTTCCAGAACTCCATGGCTGGCTATCAAAGAAGTAGCAAAGAATATCACATATGTGAAGGATAGGGTAAAGGAGTGATCAAGCAGTGGGGAAATGCTGGGAAGTGAAATTGGTCACATTATATTGTTGCGTGTACACAAGAATAAATAGCAACACCAATATGCACACTATAATGCATCCACAAAAAAATGTGGGGGAAAAAGATGTTTTCCCATATGTACTACTAAATGAGAATAGATAGTGAAATGAACAGGTAGTCAGAATAATGGGCCTCATCTGGAAGCTAACTAGCAGCGAGATATTAATGAGCATCCTTGAGGCTTTCAAAAACAAGACTATGAGGCTCACCTGTGGGACTAACTTCTTATTCTTGGAGGCAAGTGGGGGTGAACACAAATGGCCAGGTTCTGGTGATCATTTTCAAAGCCTGTTAATTGAGGCTCATACCCAAGACCAATATAAACCCTGGGCTAACCCACCAAGACCGTATCCTGCTCTCAGGTCCTTCTCTGCGTTGGGGGAAGCTCTATTTCTTCTTTCCCTAAATAAGTTCTACTCCTTTTACTCTTCCCTTCCGTGATTGTCCATGGATTTTATTTTTCAAATTCATGAGACAAGAACACAGGAGAAAATTGGCACCTAGTTACTGGGTGGTGTAGCTGCTAACTTTAAAGCAAAATCCCATTCACCAATGGATTTTATTCATCATCTTAAAATTCCCAACTTTGCTTAAAAAAGAAAGAAAGAGGTTATCAAGCACTAACCACGACACAGACTAGTGGCAAACTCCAAGTCAGTCCATCAGACTGTCAAGGATAGGATTGCCAAATAAAATACAGGATGCCTGATTAAATTTGGATTTCAGATAAACAATGAATATGTTTTAGTACAAGTATTTCACAATCAATATGTGGAACCTCTTTATGCTGAAAGATTTATTTATCTGAAATTTAAATTTGACTGGGAATTTTGTATTTTACTTACAAAATCTAGCAACCTGGCATGTGAGACTTTTGGAGGATGAGGCTGGAAAGCTTGCCAGACCAAGTCCAAGATCATAAAGGTCTTTTTTTTTTTTTTTAAATGGTGCTGGGGATTGAACTCAGGCCTCACAAATACCAAATATGAGATACACCCCCATCGTCATAAAGGTTCTCAAGTACTTAGCAGATAATGGATAATGGAGAGCCTTGAAAGTTTTTGAGCAGGGAAATAATATAATCAGGTTTGCATTTTAGAATCATGATTGTAGTAGTCCTGTGGAGAATAAAACAGAGTTCAGAGAACAGGAATTAAGAGACCAGGATGCTATTTAAATAGCTCAGACTTAAGGGGAATTGAAATAACTTCACCTACTTCACAAATCTACCTGACATTAGTGAGACTCCCAGGTTCACTTGGGTTGTGGAGATCAAACTACTCTTTCAAGGGCAACCTTTTCCTTTCTATCTTTCTTTTCGGTACCAGGGTTTGAACCCAGGGGCACTTTACCACTGAGACACATCCCCAGCCCATTTTGTTTTATTTTGAGATGGGATCTCGCTAAGTTGCTGAGGCTGGCTTTCAACTTGCAATCCTCCAGCCTCAGCCTCCAGAATTGCTGGGATTATAGGTGTGCACCAGCACAACCAGCTCAAGGGCAATCTTTGTTTCAAGGCACGAAAGAAACTCTTCTCGTTTGCTTAACCCCTCCCTGTGTTAATCACACACCTCCTGAGGAAGCTGGACACACGTGTGTATATCAATTTTCCATAGACTAAACTCAATGTCCTTTTCACCACTGCATTCCCAGTAGGTAATTAATAAAAATTTATTGAATAAGATACAATTGGATTGTGAGTTCCTTAAGGGCTAAATATGTATCTTCATCAACTTTGTCTCTTTAGTACCTGACCTACAGCTGGGAATAAATTTCTCAGAAAATGGTTCTTGATTAAATTGATCTAATTAATTATCAACCAGAAATGCTTCCTATTAACTACATTTCTTCAACATTACTTCAAAGATAAAAGCTTTCATATTTTTCATACAAAGGTGGAAAGAAGCCTACTTTTTATATGGACCAGAAAACTGCTTTTAAAAGTTAAAAAATTATACTGATTAGATGGAGTTTCAAAAGTAATATACTTTATTGATGGGAAAATGTGAGGGTTTGGGGGAGGAGGCATTTTTCAAACTGCTTACATAAGTTTTGTTATAGTGTTATTGAGCAGATATGAATAAATTTTAATTAATATGTTTCGAGTAGATCATCATAAAACAGTACACAGCACTCTTCTTCGGTCCACCTGTTTTGGTCTAGTTACTTGTATTTCTTTCTCAGGTTAAAGTGTGAACTTCTTGCGTGCAGGACCTGTTGTGATGTATCTTTATAGGCATACAACTTTCACTAGTTAAGTCTGTTGACTTTTTTTTTTTTTAAAGAGAATCAATTTAATTTAGTTTCTCATCTGGTTTTTGCTGCTCCTACACTTAGTTGTGTATGTGGTGCTGGGGTTTGGACTAAACTCCTCATACATGCCGGACACATTGCTTCAGCAGCCCCAGTCTGTTGACTTTTTTCAGAGAAAGAAGCCAGCTCCACCATCTCACCCAGAGGTCCCAGGGATCTGTCTCTTGCTTCAACAGTATTTGGACAGAACAGACCCAGGGACTTTCTTTATTTCTTTCAGCTTCAAACCACCTTCTAGTCTGGTCTCCGTTCGCAACCTGCAGGACCATCCTCATGCCCACCTCCTGCTTCCAGGACCAGCCAGTTTTTTGTGGTTAGCTCCTTATTGCTGACCAACCCTGACCTCCGAGATTCGTCAGAACTATTCCACTGAGTTGGAGGCTGCCAGCAACCGCCTGGTCAATTTGCATCTGCTTGCCTCCTACACCAACCCCTCTCTGGGCTATTTTGGTTCTGGAGGTTGTGGGGCCCTTGCTCTGCAGCAAGGGGGCCTTGCGGTGCCCTCTTGCAAGGGCAGAAACCTTCTCAAGATGCCTGGGGCAACACCCTGGACGCCGCAGTGGAAGCTGCCTTAGCCCTGGAGAAAAACCTGAACCAAGCCATTTTGGATATTCATGCCGTTCAGACCCATATCTCTGTGGCTTCCTGGAAAACCACTTCCTGGATGTAGAAGTGAAGTTCATCAAGAAGATGGGGGACCACCTGACTAACCTTGGCTGGCTGGGTGTCCCCAGGCTGGCCTGGGCAAGTATCTCTTGGAAAGACTCATCCTCAGGCATGACTAGGAAGTCCTGAAGACCTGTGGCTTTTAATGGGGCTCCTTTGCATCTCCTGATATCAGTGCTTTGGCCAAAGCCGCACTCTCCAACCTCTAGGTAGCTTTTTAACAAGCATGGAGCCCCTCCCAAGCCTGGGACCAAATGAAAATAAAGTTTTTTGAAAAAAAAAAAAAAAAGAAGTAAGGAGCCAAAAGGAAAGAATAATCTGGGAAATGCATAGGGGCATAGGGTAAATTAAAATGCAATTCATTTCTGTCACCCATTATTGAAGATTATATTCCAAGTATCATACTAAGTGCTTTACATATATCTTATTAAATTTCAATCCTAAAAATTCTTCTTCAAGCTAGGTGTTATTATGCTCATCTTATGGGTAAAGAATCTGAAAAGTCAACTAAGTTGACACAGTTAACAGAATCAGGTTAGTACCTGACTCTAAAGCCCATGTCCTCACCATGACACTGGGAATTGTCATTTTCCAAGTGTGTATAGGAAAGATGGAAAAACATTACTGGGGTTTCTATAAGAGTTATATTTAATTAGCAGCTACATGGTTCCCCTGAGGACTAGTTTGATCTTTAAAATGATGTGTGCATCCATATGTATAGAAAACAAGAGATGGAGGCATTTCCTATAATTATGTCTTTTGAACTATATCCCCCCCTTGTTTGTATGTAAGCGAAAATGATTTTACATATATAAGTAGACTTCATTTCCACCT
>PVKS010011321.1:0-57072 GCA_004027875.1 Aplodontia rufa
GCTCAGGAGACTGAGGCAGGAGGATCAAAGTTCAAAGCCAGCCTCAGCAACTGAGTGAGACCCCGTCTCAAAATAATATATAAAAAGGGCTGGGAATGTGGCTCACTGGTTAAGCACCCCTGGGTTCAGTCACGGGTACAAAAAAAAAGTGGGGGCCAAAGGCACTCCTTCTCAGAATTTGGAATTCAAAGGCAAGTTCAGGTCCAAATGACCCTGCAATACCTCATGGACTTTCCTCTACCACCAGCTGGCTGGACAAGCAGCGTTCCTTTCCCATCACACCAGAAAATGAAAGCCAAATCTTAGGGTGACTTCGAATTTCTGAGATAAGTAGTCATGGTCATTCCCAAGACAAAGCTACCCTGGTTGCCCGGGCCAGGCTGAGTGCGTTCATGGGAATTCCTCTGGCTTCAGTTTCCATGCCCATCACACAAACCTTCCGAAAGCAGGGACCACTCTGCCTCCCACGCATGGTGCTGCATCTGTAGGGAGACAGAGCGTAGCTTCCAGGACCTGGAGCAGGAGCTGGAGATGAAAGAGTGGGAGCGCTTCCCAGGAAGCCTGGGAGAGAACAGAAGGAAGGTCAATCACAACTGTGTCGGGGTAGCTGGGGGAGAAGAGTCAATCCGTGTTGATACGTAGGCAGAAAAGTCGACACAGGGAGGTTTGGCTGTGAGCCACGCCCATCACACCAGGTCACCCATACACCGGCACTGGGGACCAGGCTGAGATGTGAGGGACCACGAGGAAGACGGCCCTTCGAGGGTTGGCAGCCATGTGCATGCTGGCCCCATGCAAGGCTCTTCTGGATTCCAGAATGGTCCGGCTTGTTGCGCAGACTGCCTTTCCTTTGTTAACTAGTGTTTTAGCTAGATGACATTGGTCACCGCCAAAAGTCTTTTTATGAAACATTTTCTACCAACAGACTGATGGTTTCTGCATTACACAATGAGCTCTGGGAGACCCTGCTCCTATGTCAGTGCTGGTAACGCCCCAGTTCCTCTGAGGCGCGTCTTGACGGTGCTGCTGCCTCTTCAGGGCGCAGGAGCGGTTCACAGTCCACCTGTGACAGGTGCAGTACTGTGACCCCTCGCTTACAGCTTTAGACTGCTAAGTTGCCGCAGACTCTTCTGGGGAACCGGGAAAGGTATCATAAGTAATCTATTTTTCACTTCTCTGTTTTTGTTTACATGCTTATCTCTGTGTCTTCAACCCCAAGCTCCTAGAGCAGCATCCAGGGAGCTGCCAAAGGCAGAAATCCTTTTGCTTTAGGAGATCAAGAGAATAAAGCTGAGTTCTGGAATCAATCACGCCTCTGCAAACATCTTGTGTGTCCTGTTCCCATGTCGTGCTAAGCTCGGTCTACTCCGCAACAGGAGGCTCGTTCTGTTCACCTCATTTCTTTGGGGATCTCTTCCCAGCTCTTTGTGGGGACCCCTGGGACTGCCAGACTTGGCATCATGCCCCTCACTCTCCTTAACAATTGGATCAGTTTCAATGCAAGTGTCCCTGGAGTTGGCGTATGGACCTGAGGTTGCTGAACTGAGAAAGTGGGAGTCGGGCCACCATTGTGAGCCTTCGCATGGGAAGCCTGGGAGAGCTGCGGGCCCAAGAGGCTGGGGGGAGGAGAGGCTGGTGGCGTCTGTGAGTCCTTGGGTTTCCTCTGAGGCTAGTTCTTAGCCTGGACACTGCTGTAAGAGCCAGTGTGCCCCATTTTCTCACACTTGCTGAGATAGGGTTTCCATCAGGACTGGGAGAGTCCTGCATGTCTTCTGTGATCTGTGCCCTGCCTGTCACCTCAACCCCTCTTCTATGCAGCTGTTCAAGTGACCTCGGGATGTCTCCACTCATGTCTGGTCCTGACATGATCTTGCTCACTCTCCTGGACCCCAGGACCCAGAGGCCTGAGCACTGTGCTACAGGCCTGGAGGGAGGGGTCTCTTGCCTCTCCTCGCCCTCTCCTGGCATGCCTGCAGCCCTCGAAGCTTGGGCTCTGTGGACCTGGGCTCTGCCCATATACAGGACACTCTGTGCTCAGAGCCATGGCACTGTCCCCCCGGGAAGTCGCGTGGCTTCCTCAGGTAGAGCGCTGTCTCCTCTGCTTGCACTGGGCTCTTTCAGGAAGGCTCAGTGCTGTCCTTGTGAGAGCTCCCGGTGAGCAGAGGCCTTTTGTCTTGTTTCTTCGTTTGCAGCACAGAAAATCGCACTTAGCAGTAGTTAGATACCCGGGAATGTAAAGGGTGAATGAAGGAAGGAAGGAACGTAGGAATCCCAATCCTGGTTTCTCACTGCCCAGGATCCTCACCAGCCACTCCCTCTGAGCTCTTGGACTCATACCGCACTGTAAAACTCAATCATTTCATGATAGCCATTGTCCTGAGCTCACTGCTAAGAGCCAGTGTTCTTGTAAGTTCTGTGACCCAAAACCAGTTCTGAAGCACATCAGGCCTGGTGGACCTCAAACCTTGGGTGCTGAACACATCATTTACACATAATGGGCATTTTTAAGAGGACAGGATCTGAGCACATCAGACAGCAGGTGGTTTGACAGGTTCAAGGGGCCCATGTCGTGTGGGCTGATGGCCTCAGGACCAGCAGGGTAACAGAGACTGCCAAAACCTCAAGCAGTGAGCTCAGGACTGAACCATCAGGACGGTAGATGAGTCTCCTGGCTCCCGTGCTCTGTGCCTGTGTGGATCACCTCCTGAACCTGAGGAGAACCTGAGGACGGAGTCCTGGATTTGACTTTCATAGAGTCAGATTCTTCAGGCCAAGTCAGGAACTATCTGGAGAAGGTCAGATCTTTACAGCCAAGGGGAGATTTGGACTGAGTCCTTGATATAGGCAGATCCTTCTGCCCAACCTTGCAGTAAGCCCTGGATAGAATTAGTTCCTTGTGGCCAAACTTGGAGATAGCCCTAGATAGAGTTAGATACTTCTGCCTTGGAGTTAGTCCTGGATAGGATCAGATCCTTCTGCCCAACCTTGGAGTTAGCCCTGGACAGAGTCAGAGCCTCCTGGCCAACCATGGTGTTGGCCCTGGACAGAGTCAGATCCTCCTGGCCAACCTTGTAGTTAGCCCTGGACAGAGTCAGATCCTCCTGGCCAACCTTGGAGTTAGCCCTGGACAGAGTCAGATCCTTCTGCCTAACCTGGAGTTAGCCCTGGACAGTGTCCAGGATTGAGTTGGATCCTTCTACCCAACCTTGGACATTTAGCCCCAGATGGAGTCAGATCCTTTTGGCCCATCCTTCTGTGCAGAGATGACTAATTTGCTGATGTTTGATTGTGTACATGAAGTTCTAATTGCTGAATCAATGCTGGGAGAAATGGGAAGCTGTGGTTTAGTTGAGGTAGTAATAAGAAGATATTTCATTTATACTTTTTGCGGAACTAACCAGCATCCTGTTAGCCTGAAAAACTTATTGAAACTTCCCAGAGATGTTCAACTTGCCCCCAGGAAATAATTTAGGTCTCTTCACATCATTTCATTATCTCATATGATGATAGAATTTTCCTAAGAATAAGGAAAAACAAGCTGGTGTGATTTTTATTTTGCTAAAAGGGAAATGGAGGCAGAGGGGTTAAGAAGGGCATTTCCAAAGACTTCATGGTAACTTTGGAGTCAGGATGAGAGTACACAATTATTTCCTCAGTCGTCTTCAAACTTTGCTGCTTTCTAGCCCCTGACCCAATGTTTCAAGCTCTGTGTTCCTCATATACTTCTCGAATCTTCCATACTAGGAAATAACTCTAACAATTTCATAGTTATTTCCCTTCTACTCACCCCTCAGAATTAGCCCTAATGTAATTTTATTTCATTTTAGAAGTGTTTTATCACTATACGAAACTTCTTGGTGAAAAGATAGACACATAAATGTCAAATTCAGTATCTTAAAGTTTGCTGTGACCACGGGTTCTACAATGTGAACTTGTTCTATCTCGAGTTACCATTGCAATTGTCATCATTAATCACTTGATGAAAACAACATAGATGTACTAGAGGCTTCTATGGCCAAATGGCAGGCTCGTCAGGGCAACATGCCTGGGAGAGACGGTTTTCTCTGCTGATCTATCCGTGTGTTGATGAATGTCACTTACCGCCAGATAAAATGGAGCTTGATGTCACCTCTGTCACCACTGTTGATTTTGGACCCAGAGGAAACCTGTCCATGAATTAGTCAGGGGGATTGGAAGCTAGCTGTCTTGTGAGAGCAACTTCAGCCGACTCTCTAAGCTCTCCCTTAATCATATGCCAAAAATCACTCTGTGCGCTATCCTCAGACGTCCTTTGGTCTGTCAGTCACCTGAGATCTCACTGGCAATCTGCAGATGGTCAGTGACTAGAAGCCACGTGGGGTGAGCTGCGAAATCCCCAGCCAGTCATTGGAGCTGCTTGCTGCCTCAGATCTGTGTTTAAACCTTCAAACATGCCTCTCCGGCTCTTGTTCCACCTGGGAGAGGGAATCTCAGTAGGGCTGGAGGGGAAATTGCAAGAGGAAAGACTGGAAAGGAGCCAGCTGGCCACCTCCTCAGCACCCTCAGGGACATGGCCTTGGGAAATGGTTCACATGAAAGGTGGGGGTCTGACGTGGACTGCCCTTCAGCCGTCCATACCCACACAGTCCTTGAAGTCTCTGGACACCCTTTTAGAGCAAACATCCTGCAATTTAAAGCTTGGTTTCTAGCTCTTTCTTCCTGCTCTTTAAATGTTTCCTTCAAAGTGTGCTCTGCCATCCCACCACATGTGGTCAACAACAGGTGCAGGGCATTCCATCGAGCCGGGGAGACACAGCAGCGAGTAGGAGTCCCAGTGTCTGCCTCCGCGCTAGCTGAGGAGATCGATCACCTGATGGATTGTGACTCCATTTGCACCAAGCAAACCACGGACACAAACAGAAGAGCAGTCTGCTGTCCCTGGAAGATGCCTGTCCTGTCTCCCTTGTAGCCTCCAGGCCACAGGTCTGTGTCCCCAGACCTTCGTCCTGAGTCCCCTGCACCAAGCACGGAGTGCAGCCTATAGTAGGCTCCTACACATGTTGGCCTAACTGAGCGAGTGAAGGGCAAGTCAGAGAGCTGTCCACAAAGTGTCTGTTTCAGTTCTCCTTTTAGTGAGGATACCATAAAGCCATTCATAAAATTGTTCCGTGTCTGGATCCAGAAGAGAAATGAGTGACCCTGAACCCATTTCTCTTTTCTTGAAGAAGAAAAGTCAAGCCTGGAAAGGTAAAGTGACTTACTGCATCCGGGAATCTTGTCGGGGACAGTGGACACCTCTAGGGACTGCCCCCGAGGCCAGTTCTGCACGAGTTCCTCAGACTTCACAGGAACCAGACCGCCATCACGTCTCTGTCACAACACGGTTCTAATTGTCAGCCTGGGCCATGTGAGGTCTAACCCAGTTGCACTGTGAATTTGATCTCTGCAATGGGAGCAGGGGACGGATTTCCCATAACAGGTTAGCAGGATGATTGTCAGATCCTTGAGGCAGAGAGTTGACCTTCGGTGAAGGTGACCTTGCTTCTGTCCTGTGGTCTCTGGGGCAAGTCCTTGCCGTGGCTGCTGCTCCTCCAGAGGGAAGTTCCTACAGTGACATAAAGAGGTCCCCAGTGACACAGAGGAGCCCCACTGGGACAGATGGAACCAGGGTGTGGACAGAGGCACCCTCGCAGGTTGGCCCTGGCTTGGTTTCTGCACCTGTGCAGGTACTTCCACTTTCACTTCTGTGGCATTGGTGAGGCACAGGCCTGAGCATAAGAAACCCCGGAAAACAGAGTGGAGACCAAAGACACATGGACAGGGCCACTCTGTGGTGTCCTGCAAGCTCCCCTATGCTCTAAGTGACCTCCACTTCTAGAACACTCTGCTGCAGGATCCCATGGCACCGCGGGTCCATTCCCAGGCTCTTGTCCCCTTTCCTGCTTCTTCCTGCTCAGCACACAGCTCCACCATCTATCCAGGTGTCCCAGATGGACACTTGTACCACTTGAATTCAGGGGTCGCAGAGCCTACCACACTGCCTTTTCTTCCTCCGCAGGCCAAGGAACCACAGTGGAGTTCTCATGTTATGCCAGGACCTGGGTCCCCTCCAGTCCTGCTCTCCCCTGCTGGACCTGGATTTCTTCCCTTCAGCTCTTGCAGCCAGGTCCCTCCCTGTCTGGCTCACTGCCGTCTCAGCCTGGCTCAGGGGACTTCACATTCCTAGATGACTCAGGAGCCCTGAAACCTCCCAAGATCACACAGAACTGCCTTTACCTCTTTCCAGCTAATCAGCCACCAGATAAATGAACGCAGGCTCGGGGAAATAACAAGTTGCTTCTTGGTGTGGGCCTGACGTGCAGTGATCTTCAGTCTGCCTTCAGTTCTTGCTCAGGGCTGTACGTGGCACCAGAGCATTTTCAACAGTCCTCCTCTGTTAACAGGCCACAGCCCTGGAGAACCCGGCACTGAACATGCCCTTATTCTACCAAGTCTCCATTTTCACCCACGTGGTAGAAACTCAGATCTCGACCACAGGGGTTTAACTGGTAAGATCCAGGTTACTGTGGGAAAGCAGCCAGCCAGTGAGCGCAGCCCGAATTGAAAGCCCGCCTTTTTACAGGAGCCTGTGAATTCAGACAGGCCTCGCCCCCTGAGCCCACCCCTCCACTGGAAACAGCAGAGCTTGCCTGGGGCTGCTCTCAGAGAGAAAGGACACACTTGGAATAGTGCCCGACAAGGGCTTGACGCTCCAGGCCGGTGTTCTGTGGGTTGTTACATGCTATTTACAGTTGAGGGAATCCTCTCCTAACCTCCTGTGCCTAGAACTAAAGAGACTCCAAGACACAACTTCTATTACTTCCAATCAGCAAGGTAAACTATATGAGAGTCACTGTTTCCAAAACAATCCGTGTTTTAGGCAATAAAGAAAGAAAAGACTATTCAAATGGTCACTGTTTCTTGACATTTTTAATAATAGTCTCTGCTCTTGCAATGTGCAGGAGAGTTTTCGTGTGCTACTGACCTGAAGGAGGCTGGTGTTGGAGAGGAGCTAGGAGGAACACTGGGCACCTGTCCCCATTACTAGGAAAGCTCCCGGCCCAGGAGGTTGGCTTGAGCTCGCTTGTCCAAGGACACCCTTGCTCAGCCGGTGCCAGGTGGAGGCAGGCTGGATGCACACTGTGGATGCAGGGTACTCACCTTCCCCAGCACACAGCAGACATCAGGCAAGAGTTCAGAGCCATCTAAAAGAGTTTGTGAGGGTTTTTAAAGGAGCGTGAGGGTTCGGAGCTGGAGCCGTGGAGAAGGCACACTCGTGGACCACCTCCCTGAGAGTGGAGTTGAAATTGAAACATAGAGAAGCAGGTCATATGAGCCAGGCAGGGTTCCAGGGAACAGGAAATGGATGGTGCACAGGATTGGCCTGGAGAGGGCATGGCAAGTCAGGGGACTTCCAGAAGGTGAGGACAATCAGCCTGAGTGACTAGAGAGGCAGCCCGGCTCCAGAGGCCATCCTGGGAGCTGGGTTCTGCTTGAAGGGCAGCGGAAGCTGTCAGAGGGGCCACAGGGAGGACTGTCTTCATGATTTCCTTTGAAGAGTGTCCTGGCTTCTGGACAGAGGTTAGGCTGCAGGCAGGCAGGAGAAGCCTGAATAGGAAGCAGCAGCATTTGCTCCGGCCAGAGAGAATGGATCCAGGAGAAGCCAGGGCCCTCAGGAGACCTCTGGAAAGAGCTGGGGGATGGATGTGGGTGCTGCAGGGGAGGAAGGAAGGGGTGATGCCTGAATTGACCTGCGGAAAGGCAGTGGCACCATTTACGAAAACAGGGAAGGAATGGACTCTGACATGAAGCGATGGTTGAGGCAGCAAGCAGGGGACCAGGCTTCAGAGCCACTGTCCTGGGGGCTCCGTGAGCTATGTGTTCTTTTCTGTAAAAGAGTTTGTAATACAATACTAAGCACACCTACTGTAACAAGTTTACAGCCATCTTAAGTCAGGGAAGCATGAGGCCAGGAGGAAGCCATGCTTAAAACTCCCCAACATGTGTGTGTCTCCTTACACCTGTGAGCCCCACCCACTTCTTGTAACCCCTGTTTCTGACCTGCCCCATAGGATATTAGCCCATCATGTGAATGGTACCCCTGAGCTCCTCCAATCGGAGTAAAGGGCAGGATTACATCAGGCTGGGGATCAATACCTGTGGATTTCCATTGCATCTGTGTGTGCTTCAGAACCCCCCTTGGAAGCCCACCCTCCCATGCGACAAAGTTTCTTGCCCACCCATCTCCAACCTCATGTTTGTTTTATTGCAAACCTGCTATTTCTAACAATCTGGCGCTGGGTGTGGGGCATGATGAGTCACCTAAGGGTCACAAGGCTCCCTCTTCTAAGAGGAGACACACATCCTACTGCCTCTTGCAGCGGCTCTGAAAACTCAAGCCAGAGGTGAGTCAGCAAAGCAGGGAAAAGGCCGCACAGACTGGGTAACTGTATATGAACCCACAGTAGGAAAATCTCAGGTTTGAGAGAGAATTACTTGCTGGGTTGTCAGGACATCCTGGAGGTTGTAACTGTGCCTAAGATGTGTCTGGGGCACAAAACAAGTATACAAACTCTCTGATCCACAGTGCCAGTAGCCCAGGGTGGGAGGGGAGGGAGCCAAATGGAAACAGAAGAAGCAGTTGGGGGAGGGAGGTGAGGAACCTCCATTCAAGAGTGAAGCTATAAGCTACAACTCTTAGGACCCAAACACAACCATACCTGGCAGGAGGAACTGGGTGGGAAGTAAAAATTATACTCTAGAGAAAGAGGATGCCAGCAGAGGGGGGAAATCATGAAAATTTTGGAAAGATGATCCTAAGAGAGAAAGAAAAAAATGGTAGTTTTAAATCCAAGCCACTGGCTGTAGAACCTAAAAGACTGTTTACTCTTGTAGGCTGAAATTCTGCAAAGTTCCTCCCTCCACTAGATCACAGGAGGTGCTCTGTCTGCATTCTGCCCTGGGACAAATGCCGGTACTGGCCTAACAGGCTGGGATGAAACCTGTAGATGAGGGGCACACCCAGGAACGTTGGGGAACACCCTAATTCCTACAGATTCCCTCTTCTCTTCAGGTGGGCATAGGAAGGAAAGTGGAATGGACAAGTCCATTCCATATGGACTTGTCCTCTTTTCCTGGAGAACTTTTTCCTGATGGTCTTGTGGACTCCCACATTCTCTGATCTGATCCTGCACTCTGGTCTGATAAAAGATGTTCCACGTGCTCCTTTACAGGGTTAAATATGGCCATCTCATTTTTTTTTGAACTTGTGCATTTTTTTGAGCTCATGTTTTTTATGGTGAAATGCACCTTTGATCATATTTTTTAATTAGTCCTGTTATTTTTTTCTTTCTAACTATAGAAGTTCTTTCTGGCCTATACCCTTCTTGCTGCCTTTACTCAGTTTGATTATTCAAAGCTCTAAAACCTGTTTCCTGTGGGTTTTTATGTATCTATGCACACCTTTATTGTATGTGTGTGTACATGTGTGCTGTTTGTTTTATGTTTTGTCAACCAAATTGGCTTATAAATGAGGGCTCATAAAACGGGAAATGGATCCAAATGACTTTTACTTCATGTGACTTGACTTAAACAAATGTGCAGTTTAAGTGGGATAAGCAGATAAGAATAAAGATGTGTTTAAGATTGCTAGCACACATGTTTTTCTAGGTGGTCAATCAATGGAATGTTGGTTTCTATGAATGTTTGGAGAGTAGCATTCATTGCTTCTAGGATTTTTATTCAGCAGTGCTGTTGGACCACACTTGTCTGATGTTTTGATTTTGTGAAGTTGACTTTTAAAAATGAATGTATGATTCTCAATGCAATAGGGAGATGACTCCCTTGGATACTTGAAGGCGTAGGGAGGGGGACGGGGTGTGGGGAGGGTGTAAGAAGAACTCCTAGGAGACTGCAGAGTGGGAATATGGGGGAATCATCTCAGAAGGAGATTGCTGTCCTCCACAAGATATCCATTTAACTCAGGAGTTCTTCTGGGGGAAACAACTACAGGGGGAACCCAAGCTGGGCATCCATGATATGGCATTAGCCCTGGATAACTAAGTATATATATACAATGGTTCTTGAATGTTTGATAATGTTTCCCCCTCAATTGTATCTCTATATCCATCTAATAAAAAAATGAATGAATTAAGGGCTAGAGCAGTGGCTCGGTGGTTACAGCGCTTGCCCAGCATGCGCGAGTATGCGGGTTCAAACCCCAGCACCCACATATACAACTAAGTGTCGGAGCAACAAATGCCATGTGAAAAACTCAATAAAAAAGTTGATTCTCTCTCTCTCTCTCTCTCTCTGTCACTGCCCTTCTCTCTTTAAAAATAAAAAATGAATTAATTAGAATTAACATAAATGAGATTTATTTTCATAAATGTGTTTTTTAGAGGAGACATTTAATTAATTTGCAAAATTAAAATGCTAAACCATCAATAGCTAATAAAATTCAAGTATTCTTGGCTTGAATTCTATGACATGACATTTGGGTTTATTAAATTTGCTCTTATAAATTTTTAAATAAAAAAAGAGATTTTAATATTGCTTTGTTTCTGGGCCTTCAGTAAAAGCCATGTTAAATTCTAACAGGTGAAATTCTATGTGCAAAGAGAAAAAAGGTTTCAGTTGTGTTTCAATTAAAGCACTAGGATAAATTGATCTTATTAACAGGAGCAATTGGAAAAATTCAGAAATTTTATGAGAATTGTTTCAAAATGTAGATTTAAGAAAGGGTTAAAAAAGATATAAGAAAATTAGAGGTATGGAAATACTTTGGTGTGAAAATTAGAATGAAAGAAATGTCTCTGGATGAAAAAGCATTTTGTGTGGTAAAGTAAGCAAGCTATAGAGTGTCTAGGTAAGTTGTAGAATGTTTGTGGAGGGTAAATCTAAAAAGTTTGTGTGTGATTAAGTTAAATATAATTGATGCAATCAGTTAAAGTTGCTTAAGTTTCCTAGGGTCAGATATTAATGTAGGGCTATAACAGGGGTTTCTCAAGACATTGATCTGTTCTAGTCTATCAAGGTAATTCTTGATAATAGGTTTATCTATTTATGAAGCCTGAATCTTAAAGAAATTAAAGCTTGTACCTGTTTTAAAGTCTTTTAAATAATTGCTTCATAACTGATTAAACAAACAACTGCTTTACCTTATTTCAATAAAATTAATACCTAAATATATGTGAAGTGTTATGTAAGTCTCTAGAATGGAAGTTTATGCAGTGCTACAGACAGAATAACAAATAAGTGTTCTCTTTTATGCATTATATTTGATATGGGAGGGCCACACTGCCATTTTAAGGCCTGGCTTATATCATCTGTTTGCTTTAACTATGTAAACATGTCATTATTATATAATTAAAATATATTTGTACACCAGATAATAAAGTCTACTTCTGATCATCAACGCTGTTTCCTAACTAAAGAAATTTAAAGTTACCCTTTGAATCTTGTCAGTATTGCAGACCTCTGACCTAAGATTGTAAATACCCCACTTTATGGATTCTAAATTTTTTCTTTCAGATTTAAACTTAGTTAATGTACTTGCTGGGGTTGTGTGTGTGTGTGTTGAATGTATGCATGTCCTCTAGCTACACAAGTCTGTTTAGATGCAAGGCTTGGGAGAGCACTTTGTTAAACTGATTTTCTCCAAACTAATGGTCTCTCAGATTTACATGGAAATAACAAATTTGGTACAGGATTTATTTGTGTCATTTGATGTTTTGTGACTGGATAAGGATAATTTGCTGTCAATAAATTTTGTATACATAAAGTTTTGTGTTACTTTTTACAATTGTGGTAAAAATGTAAATATACTTCAAAGGGTAATGAGTGTGCTGGGGTCACCAAAGGGAAGGCTATGCTGGACACAAAGGCCCCAGAATACCATGCATGTAGCTGCAGATCAGAATTGTGGGAGATGCTTGGACAATATTACTCACCTTAGAGCCTGTGGAACCAACCTTATCATTTTACAGAAGGAGCCATTGCTTTGGCCTCCTAAGCATCATGTGCTCTAAGGACATTGTAAATATGGGACAAGTTCAAAGGAAGAAGTGAAAGCAAAGAACCTATAGGTCACGAGCCGAAGGTCACACACCAGGCCCATGTGGTTGTGCTGGATTCGTACCCAGAGCTGGCCTCAGTGTACACTGTTGACCAACACACTGTGTCCTGCTGGGTGAAGAGCTGGATGGGCCCATGGGGACCTATGGAGTGGAGGCTTGGGCCCACAGTGGGTAGCATTGCTCTGTCCCCAGCAGGCCCTCAGGGAGAAGGCCACCCCAGTGCTGGAGTGCCCACTACTCCAAACCCTGGAGAGGCCATGAGGAGGACTGAAGGCATCATGACCAGCACAATGTTAGCCACTCTCCATCCTGCAAACAGGAGTGGTGTGGTGTGTGCTTCCCAGGCAAGAGACAAGCAATCGTTTCTCTAGCTTGCGAAGGACTGAGCTCTGGAACAATAGTGTGTTCTGAACCATCACAGATGTGGGTGAGAAAGAAAGGGCCAGCATGGGAGGGGCTCCACATCCCCCAGCAGCAGGCCGGGAGGCAACCGAAAAGCCGATCAGATCTAAAGCACCAAAGTGCTTTACGATGTGCACCCGAGAAATGGGAGCTGAGTGGCCCTCCCCAAGCCTGCCTCCACCATGGATGAGGGGTGGGCCACATGGCACAGCTCATGCAGTTGAAGGAGAACCAGGCTGGGGCCTGGCTGGGGCCTGGCTGGCGCGTCTGCAGGGCCACGAGGAAGCTGTGAATGCAGGTTTTAACACATGTGGAGAACCTGAAACCATCTTTCCTTCCTTCCAGGCTGTGGCTCGTTATCCATGCACCTCTCCTGTCTCCCTCTGTTCCATCCTCTGGTCTGTATGATCAAAGTTAGCGTACCTTAGAACTTCTCTCTTACCACATGTTTAAGACAGAAATCATCCCACGGAGGCCTGCCTTTTCATTTCTGAATACCAAGACTCAAGTGCCCTGTGTGAGGCTCCCCCAGCATAGAGCTGAGAGGAGAGCATTTATCACTGGGAACACCAGCATGGACCAGCATGGACCAGCATGGACCAGTGTGGACCAGCATAGACCAGCATGGACCTGTGTGGACCAGTGTAGACCAGCATAGAACAGCGTGGACCAGTGAGGACCAGGGTGGACCAGAGTGGACCAGCATGGACCAACATGGACCTGTGTGGACCAATGTAGACCAGCATAAAACAGCGTGGAGCAGTGAGGACCAGTATGGACCAGAATGGACCAGTGTGGACCATCATAGACAGCCTTGACTAAGTGTGGCCTCTATGGACTCTTGGTGATGAAAATGAGAGATGCTCTGGAAAAATGCTCATTTGAAGCTGAAGGTTGGTGCGGACAGGCCTGTGGCACTGGGTGGGGGGCTCTGGGAGGAGAGCACTGGAGAAGAGGCAGCAAAATGCAAAAGGTTTATGAAAGGTGGTGAGGGGACCACATTAGGGATCCGGGGCTGGCAACCCCACTAACTAGCCACCCAGCCCTCTAACCTGCCGTGCACCCTCCTTGACCCTGCCCTCTGCCCCAGAAGCTCTTTGGAGAGTCCTGCAGTCGCTTCAAGGCCACGTGTGAGGCCTGCTACAACTTTGTGTCTGCAACACTCATTTCCCAGCTCGGCCGCCTCTCAGCTTAGACCACTGCCAGGCAGGACAAGCCCATGCGTGAACACAAGTGTGACAAGTGGACACGCTGGCTTAGCTGTCATTCTGTCCTCAGAGGTGCTCTTGCCACCACAGCCTTAGTCCCCAGAGCCAGTGAAAGTGCTGATAAACAGGCTTCCGAGATTGGAGGCTTACTGGGCTTCCCTCGGGTGCTGGGCATGCAAGCCCCCTCACTCAAGTCTCATTTCCCAGTTGGCAATCTTTCCCTCTGAACCAGGAGTCCTCACACACTCGGGGGGACAGTCGGTCACTTCCACTTCAGCCTGCTTCATCTTGACTTCACATCTCACAGCCTGCGGGCAAATCCAGCACCACAGCTCCCTGAAGAAGGCCCCTGTTCCTCGGAAACAGCCACAGCACTGTGGCCAGAAGGCCACCTACAATGGGAAGTCCTGGCCAACAGCCCATGAGTCATGTTAGAGTGTGGAAGAAACTCAGGATTCCAATCCGACATGGTGACATGATCCTGTAGTCCCAGCTACTCAGGAGGCCGAGGCAGGAGGATGGGTTGAGCCCAGGGTTCAAGGCCAGTTGGGCAACGTAGAGAGAACCTATCTCAATAACGGAGACAAAAACAATAAAGTCTGCATTCTTTGGTCAGTGGGGGAAATGCTAGGTTTAAGTTATCCTTCTAGCACAGTGCCTAAAGCGGTGCCCTGCACAAAATTAGCATAAGCAAGTGCTATTCATTAACTGTGTGAATTAAATACAAACCCACAAGGCTTCCCGGAAACATCGTTGTGTTGGTGCTTCTGAATCTGCTTTACTCAAAGCCTGCCCCAGGACCCCTCTCTTGCTGCCAACGTCATGCAGGGGCAGCTACCGACGGATTTTAAAATCTGGATTCATAAGGAGGCCTATCCTTCTCCAAGCCGTGTACAAGAGGTTCCTGCCGGTGCACATAGCATTGCATGGGGTCCCGGAAAGGACACCACAGGGGTGGACTGCGTCAGTGGGTGGTGCTGGAGACCTTCACCACACAAGCGTTTTGGTAATCTTCCATGTTGTTTTGTAACCCAGAATCTTAATATTAGAATGGTTTTCATGCGGTAGTTTTACTCCAAAGGGTATCGAGCCTGGAAGGCATCGTGCCAGGTCTGCTCCCATATGATGCATCACCACTGGAGCACCCAGACACCTTGCCTGCTGCCATCTACCCACGCTGAGACCCACGCCGAGAGAACACGTGAGCCAGCAGGGGTAAGAGGACCCGGGCATCCGTGCCCTACACCATTCACGTTGCCCATAATGACATCCATCTACCCATAGCCCCTTATCAAAAGAGTGAGGGAGCCAGCAGCCTCCCTGCCCTGGGGACACCCTGGTGTCCAGCCCAGCATCCAGTCCAGATGACCACAGTGTCCACCCTGGTGTGCTGCCTTGTCCAGGTGCCCTTGGTTTCATAGCCACAATCACCACCCCTCTGCCTCTGCATCTCAACTTTGGAAGCCATGGTGTCAGGTGTCCAGTCCAGAGTCTAGTCCAGGTGACCACAGTGTCCACCCTGGTGTGCTGCCCAGCGTCCAGCCCAGGAGACCACAGTGTCCACCCTGGTGTCCAGCCCAGGTGTCAACCTCTGTGCCCACCCAGGCATCCAGCCCAGAGTCCATCCCAGGTGACCACAGTGTCCACTCTGGTGTTCAGCCCTGTGCCCACCCCAGGTTACCACAGTGTCTATCCTGGTGTCCAGACCAGTGTCCATCCCAGAGTTCATGCCAAGTGTCATTCCCAGGTGACCCCAGCATCCAGCCCAGGTGTCCACCCCCGTATCTACCCCCAGGTGACCACAATGTCCATCTCACTGACCAGATCAGGTGACCACAGTGTCCACCCCTGTGTCCACCCCAGGTGACCACAATGTCCACCTGGGCATCCAGCCCGGGGTCCAGCCCAGTGTCCACCCCAGTGTCCATTCCAAGTGTCTCTCCCAGGTGACCTCAGTGTCCACCCCAGGTGTCCCAGCCCAGTGTCCACCCGACTGTCTACTCCAGGTCCCTGGGACACATCACAGGGTGTGGAATGGTCCTCTTTTCCTGCATCATCTCGCTCCAGCCCTGGGTTGAGTGTTAAGCAAAACACCGTTGGCTTAGGGTGCAGGACAGGGACCAGGAGGGTCTTTTCCCTGGGCTTTCCTGACCTTGACTCTTTCCCTGCCACTCGGCTTCAGCCAGTGGCTTTGCATTGTCCCTGTTGGCTCTGTTAGACCTTCATGGCCAATGTGAAGCGGGGGACCCTGGCTCAGTGTCTGGCTGAGCGGAGAGCTTGATGTGTGGCAGGGTGTGGAACTCAAGCTGGCTTGGCTTCCCTTCCTGCTGGGTTCCGACCAGCCTTTGGTCACCACTGAGCTGCACGCTGGACCTGTTTTAGCAGGGGAAGGACATTGGCTTCCGCTCATCTCTACAGGGACTAAAGATGTGGCTATAGCCATTCTGCTGGTCCTGTGCTGTCCTGGTCTAGCCTCCACCCTAGTTGGCTCCAGGGTGTGCTCTGTGCTGTGCTGGCCTTTCACCCAGTCTCCACCTCCCGGGGGAACCCAAGGGGACTGGCTGCCAGCCCTGCATCTCTGCAAGCCTCTTTGGAAAATACAGAGCTCTTCTGAAGTGATATCTGAGCACTCCCTTGGGCCACTCAGAATGTCGCCTAGGTAATAACACTGCTCCAGGGCCTGCCGGAGTCTGGTTTTCAGTACAGGGCCATGTGAAGAGCAGGTGCACAATATGTGTCTCCCTCTCTCCCACCCCAGCTCACAGATCCTTACTGTCACTCTGTAAACCACAGTTGGGCAGAGCCCAAGTCCCCAGTCAACTTCTTCCCCTCAGGTCAACTCAGACACAGGTGCTCACAGGCAGCTGAGCGGCTGCCTGCAGGCTTCCACTTCCTCCTGAAGGGGGCAGGAACTTCTCCAGCTGTCACTCAGCAGATGGAGGGAGGGAGCCTGCAGGAGGAACTGAGAGGGCCAGCAACAGGGAAGTCACTACCCCAGACACCCTCAGTCAGCAGGACTGGTCTCCAGAGCAGAATGGGGTCCAAGCAAGATGGGAGGAAATGAGAGGAAAAGGGTGGAGCAGTTGACTCAGCTGCCCATGCCTCCCCCAGCCACAAGCCCAGCGCTCAGTCATGCCTCCCTCAATTACTGCAGTGACAGCAGTGACAGCCTGACTCAAAGAGCTTTGGGCAGCATTGCACCACAGAAAGCTGGGCTTTTCTAACAGCCACAGGAGCTCAGCTGAGAAATGAAAGTGGCTGGCCAGGGTGGTGCCCATTTAGAGAGGTCTTGCAATAAAAAGCAAATTAATTAAATCTCTGGGGGAGTAGCTCAGTGGTGCAGGCTTGCCTGGCATGCTTGGGGCCCTGGCTTCCATCCCCAGCACTGAAGGCAGGAAGGAAGGAGGGGAAGGGAAGGGGACTCTGCCATGGCTGAGGGTATTCTGTGGCCATGCATTGACTCAGATGTGCATTCTGCAAAGCCGTTGAAACATTTTCAAGTGGTCCCTTGTGTTTGGGCTCCTAACCTTCAAGGATGATCTGAGGGTCAGAGCTACAGTCTGTGTAAGCATCAGGATGACCAACTGCTTGCTTTTAACCCTGCAAGCCTCACCAAGCACAGGCGGAAGGAGAGCCAATGGAGCCACACACACGCACGCCAGGAAGCACTGCTCTGTGAATGCCTCAGTCCACGCAGTTTTAACCACACGCGCTCACTAGAATGCGAGGTGAGAGTGAGTTTCTCACTGTGATTGTGGTTTAAAAACGCTCCAGGGGGCTAGAGCACGGGCTCAGTGGTGGAGCCTGGCATGCACGAGGACTGGGGTTCAAACCCCCACACCACGTACACAGCTAAGTGTGGTCAAAACAAAGGCCAGATGGAAAACTAAAATCACCTCTCACTTATTTAAAATAAATGAATGACAAGAAACCCCACCAGCTTGATCTTCCAGTGCAGACTGAGCTTCCATGGGGCTTCTCAGCAGCAGGCCCCTCTGCTCTCCTTCCTGCTGGCTAGCTTTGGTGAATTCAAAATGAGCAAATTGGCTACATTTAAGAGGAGATAATACCACATTTAGATTTTTAAACTGTTCACTAACCAAGGTGCCAATGAGGTTTGGTTGGATAGTAAATATCTGACTTTGAACCCAATTAGAGTATTTATTCTTTCAATTACTGGGATTAAATGAAGGCTTCCAAGCTTCTGGGAAGAGTCCAGGAGATGTGTGACCTACAGTCAGAGGTGAATATTTTCCTGAGAAGGCAAAGCACACCACGAGAGTGAACGGGATTGTGTGAGAGTGACCCCTGCTCCAGGGAGTTAGGGGGCAGAGAGAACCCCAGACAGAAGCCAAGAGAGACTCCTTGGTAGGGAGACACTCCTGTCAGCTGCCTCAGCTTTGCTCCAGGGGACTGAGGACCAGTGCCTGAGTGTGGCACGTGGAGACACTGGGCACCTTGTCTGTGCTGCTCAGGAGGTGTGACAGGAGAGGGGCAGGTTGGCTCCCTCAGTGCACAGTGAGCATGTGCTTGTGGGAAACACAGGGTCTGCAGGCCTGTCTCTAGGGCAGGGGTTCTCTGAACAGTTCCTGTCAGACTCTGCACAAGAGACTGAGGACAGAGCCCAAGTTGGCCAAGGAGATGCCAGAAGAGATGCTGGAAGAGGCCCTGGAACCGCAGGGCCTCTGAGGCTGGGAGGACAGGAGAGTGCTCCTGCCCTGGTCCAGATGGCTGGGAAGCCACTCAAATCTAAACTCAGCTTTGGTTCCCTCGACTCTTACTACATCAGCAGCCAGTGACCTTCTCTGGCTGATGCGACTTGGCAGGAATAGCACTGCCCGGCAGTGTGGAAGTTCCTGCAGCCCCGATCAGCTTTTCCAGAGAATTCAGAAGTGTGCGGCCCGACAAAGGCTGTGCATTCCTGCCTGGGAATTGCTAGTCAGAGGCCCTGTGCACACAATTTCACTATGAAAAGCCTTCCTGTCGGAGGAGGAACCGAAGACCTGGGCTCTGCACCGAATGGCCGTGAGGCTGTAGGCTGCACAGCACTCTTCTGGGAAGCCACAGAAACCCCTCCTCTGCCTCTGCTGTGTTGTCATATCCATCCTCTGGCAACCTGCACCACAATCGAGCGTTGTGTGTCTCGGGAGAGACCTGTTCAAAGCATTAGTTTCTGCGGTTGACCCGCTTTCCCACAAGAGGGAGAAAGGCCAGACTCCTTGCTGCCTACAACCTGTCCATTGAAATGCCACCAGTTTGCTACGACCTCTGGAGCTGGGGATGTTGCTCAGTGGCCTCAATTCATTCCCAGGACTGAGTCAAACGAGAAAACTCCAGTGTTCCAAGCCCTACACCCTTGGGAGGTACAGTCTGGCTTCACATTGAAACATTAAGGCTTCAGTTTTTCCAGCAAGACTTTTAGTTTCTAGACTTCATGTTAGAATGCACAATTACCAAAAGCTCTAAGGGTGTTAACTGAGGTTCATCCTGTGTTTACCATGTACTAAAAGCTCCATCCTCACGGCCTCTCCTGACCTCACATGGTCCTGTGAGCTGAGCTCATGGTCAGCAGCCACAGCAAGCCAAGAAGCTGCTGGTGAAGTCTTGGGAGAACTGCTGGCCAGCTCTCTGGACAGGTCCACCTCCCATCCTGGGAGACAGCCCTCTCGCCTGCACGCAGCCACCATCTTCCCTTCCAGCTCCTCCCATGACCTAAGATTGAGTGTAGTTGCCAATTAGTCAGTGTCCATGCTGATCATCTCTCCAGGCTGCCCTGCCCAGGAGGTGGACATGGTCAGCCTGTCAGATGGGCTGGCAGGCTGTTTTTCAGGACTGGCTGCAGTGATCTTCAAGAAGGTGCCCTCTGTCCAGAGCTGAGTCTTCCCGTTCGGCTGTGTGGCTGCCGCAGTAAGCAGGGCATGGCAACAGGAGTGGCTCCCTCTCAGGGCCTCCCTGTGGAAATTCCCCCTTGCAGAAGTTGGCTGAGACAGCCCTGTGTGACAGAGACAAGCTGCCCGGCTCTGCTTCCACTGTGTCTGGCCCCAGGGCTGGGTGACTTGTTATGTGGAGATACATGCATCTGACAGGGAAGCTCAGAGTAGCCCAACATTAGAGGGTGGGGCAAGGAGCCCCAGCTCAGCCTCGGACCACCCACTCTGACACCAGCTCCTGGCTACCT
Source organism: Aplodontia rufa (assembly GCA_004027875.1). Classification (NCBI taxonomy): domain Eukaryota; kingdom Metazoa; phylum Chordata; class Mammalia; order Rodentia; family Aplodontiidae; genus Aplodontia; species Aplodontia rufa. Next base: position 19,884 of record PVKS010011321.1, read on the forward strand.
GCAGGGCTGTTCCTGCAGCTGTTGCACCAGGGCCAGCACAGGTGGAGGTGCAGGTGTGGTCTGAGGCTGGCCCAGGGCTGGGTTAACCAGGCGCCTTTCTTTCTGTGGCTCCTGTGGGCATGGTTTCCATTCCCCGCATGGACTCCTGGTCCAGCTATTACCTGCATACTGGTTGTCGGGAAGATGGACTGAGGAGCAGAGCAGGCACCCTCCTTCCAAGAAAACCTCCTGCTTGCCCATGTCCTGAACTCGGTCAGATCACAGGCTAGCTGCGAGGGATGCCGGCCACCTTGTATCTGGCTAACACACTCATGGCAGGTTGCCTGGATCCTGGAGTCCAAAAAGAGAGGTCTGATCGTGGCCTTGGGAGGAGCTCAGTGACCACCAGTCTGGAGTTGCACTAAGCCCTCATTTCCTCTGCTATCCCCAACATCTTTAAAAGAATATTATTTATCATTTATAATCAAATATCTTGTAGACTGTCCTGCTGACTTCACTGTAGGAGTTTGGGACGCACATAAACAGGAATTCCCAGGCTGGGTTGTAAGGTATATTTGCCCTGAATCATTTGGGTTCAGTTTACCTATCACATTGTAGAGCAGAAAGTGAGGCAGACTAAGAGCCCAGCAACCAAAGTAGCATCCTGTTGATGCTCCACACCCAGAAAGCCACGCGGGAAGCTGGCCGTGAGATCAAGGTTAGGGATAAACTCTCAGGGAGCCAGTCTCCAGGGATCCAGGTCATCTTCCACCCTCACAGGAGCCTGGAGGGCTTTAGAGCACCCCCGCAGGAGGCCACAGGAGGACTTAACACCACTCATCAAGCTCCTCTACGCCTGCAAGGATGTTCCCGCCTTGGAACGGGGCCAAGGACAAGCTGACCCTTGGAAAGCCCTCCACAAGCCTGTGGGAAGAGATGGAACCTGAAGTGCGAGGATGCGGGAGGTGAGCTTAAAGCAAGGGCCTCCCAGCATCCCCAGCACATGTTGATTTCCTGCCACCTCAGCGTCAGAGCTGAACTTTGCACCAAGTAAGTGAATAAAACATAAAATCGGTGCAGCTCAGTAACAGGGAGATCGGGCTGAGCATGAAGTGCTTGTGGGCACACAGGACGAAGCCCATGCTCTGGACCCCAGGTGGAGACCTCCCTGCTGGGAACCAGCCGTGTGGAAGTTTTGTGTGGGACTCCCAGCTGGCAAAAGGTGAGCTGCAGGTGGTGCTGTGAATTCCACCTAGAGCCTGGAGCCTGGTCCTGGGGTGCGTGGCCAGGAGCTGTGGCTGGTCCTGGGGAATGAGGAAGGGAAGAGGCAGTGCCCAGCGTGGAGAAGCTTCAACGTGACATTTCCCCCAGCACACATGAAGTCTTATTAAGCAAATAAAAGTCACTTACATATGACCTGCTTCATGTGATCTGCAAACAGGTTTTTACAAATGTGTCGTTTAGCCCTCTTTGAGGCTCCTGCAGCTCACGGGAGGCCAGGGTCTGCACGATTCTGATAAAGGAAACTGAGGTTCAGGGTGATTTTGATTTGCTGGGGGTCACCAGCCGGTGAGTGGCAGTCAAGCCATGTCTCCTGATGTCTGGTACATTGTTCTTTCCACCACACAGCTGTTCACGCTCTCCACTTTCCCAGGACTCCAGACTGCTAAGTCCATGTGGCACAAGCAGGGTGGTCTTAAATTCTTCAGTCCTCCTCCCTTAATGTGGAGTTCATTTCTCTTCTTGTCAGCAAGGAGTATATACCATGATCGCTCCTAGCAAGTAAATGCAGTAGAAATGGCCAGGTCAGGACGGAATGTGTGGCCTCCTTCCTCTTCTTCCTCTGGAGAAGCTGGCAGCCATGGGTGAGGGTCCTCGAGTGCCCACAAGGAGAGCCAAGGCCTTCTGGTGCCCAACAGAGAGCCACAGGCTCCCACCAACAGCCTTTCACAGAGACCCTGGCCCCAGTCACTTTTCAGGTGACAGCAGCCTTGACTGGGTGCCAGGACCACCTAGCCAAGCTGCTCCCAACTCAAGACATGGAGAAGCTGGTAATAAATGCCCATTGCTTTAAAACCATTAAGATTTGGAGCCAGGTACCTTAACAATACTGAGGCAGGAGGATCACAAGTTTGAGGCCAGGTTGAGCAACTTAGCAAGATCCTGTCTCAAAATAGGAAATAAAAAGGGCTGGGGTATGGCTCAGTGGTGGAGTGCCCCTGGGTTCAGTCCCTAGTACCACAAAACAAATAAATAAAAATAATGACACCTTTACATTTGGGGGAATTTGCTGCAGAGCAATAGGTAACTAATACGCCAGTGTCAGATCACTATTGTCTCTCATTCTGCTCTCTGACCCCCAGCACGTTTTCTTCCCACTATAGCACTCTGCACACCTAGTCTGAGTCAGCAGATTAGTATTTAAGAGTGTGTCACATCCTTCCAGGGAGTCGATGTCCCTCTAACGGGGAACTCTGATATCAGCCTACAGGAAGTCTTCCCACAGGGACTTTTGGCCCTGGAGGCCCCAGGAGCTGTTCTCATTGCTCCCTGGGCTCTCCTGGGAGACGCCCTACTGACCATGCTTGCCCAAGGGCCCGAGTGCTGGGGTCCAGATGAGGAGGCAATTGGAAGGTGGAAAGCAGAAGGCCAGGTCTGGTAAAGCAGACTTGTGGCTCAAACCCAGAGGCATCTTGGAAAAGAGCAAACTGTAGATAGAAAGGTTGGCGATTGCCAAGGGTGGGGGAGAGGGAGGGGTGGGCAGACGGCAGGGCAGAGAGACGGCTCTGCTGGGTCCTGTGAGGGTGGACACCTGTCATGCCTCATGGCTAGGAAGTGGGAGCCTGAGTGAGACCCGAGGCACACTGGGGGCTTCGGGTGATACTGGTGGTCAACGGAAGTCCAGGCCTGCGCCCCGCACTTCCCTGTGCTGTAGGGTGCTGGCGGCCCAGGAAGCAAAAACCTCTGCTTTCCACTCCATTTTGCAGTGAACCTAAAATCTGCTAAAAATGTTTACAAAACCCTAGAACTGTTTACAAAAACCTGTTCAGACTGAATAAAATTAATAAAATACAAAATGAGTAAAATATGGAAGTGGGAGGTAAGAATGGTATCACAGATTGGGTGAGTCGCAGAGGACAGGGGAGGAGGCAGGTTGAAGGAGGCCTCCGCCCGGCAGGAGGACACTGGCTGCCCACGCAGAGCTGTGCGGAGCCTCACCCACAGCGGGCTGTGTCCGAGCTGCGCGTTTTCTGCTCGGCTTTGGGCTGGATTCTGGGAAGGCAGAAATTGTAGATGCTGCCTAGGACCAGACCAGGCAAGGAATGATATATCCAAGAAGGGAGAGAGCGCGAGAGCAGCCGGCACAGAGGAGGGCCGAGCTGGGAGAGGCAGGGCCAGGTGGGTGGTCAGCAAGGCAGGGGTGCGAGGAGCAAGACGGGGGGGGCGCGGGGGGGGGCGGGGAGGCTCTTGGTGGAGACTCTAGAGGTCTCTAGGAGAGGCTGAATTCCAAGTGCTGTTTTGGAAGTGCTGAACAGAATTGCAGAGAAGTAACTGCTCCGTTCTCCTCACTCCAAAGACCCAGGGAATGGAGAGGACCTGAAGGTGCACCCAGAACCTCAATGTGCTCTGGTGCTAAGCTTCCACCTTCACAGTAGGGCCTGGTGTCCCCACCCAGCCGCATCCTCAGGCCTGTGGACCTATTGTCTGAGCCCAGGTAGGGGTTTCCAGGCTCAGAGGAAACCAAAGCTCAGATCCGTGAAAGTGAAGGGTCAGGGAGAGGGCTGTGCAGAGGAGGCCTAGCACAGAGACCTCGGAGATGAAAACCCCCAGCAGGGCTTTCCTGACTGCCGCGGTGCTACCTCGAGCTGCTTCTCTCCTTGTGTGATGCCCGAGAGAGCCGTCTCCCAGGGCTGTGGGGAGGGCTCAGCAAGTCCACACAGCCCAAACACCTGGTGCTCATGGCAGACAGGATGGGGATCAGTTCCTGTTGCTCTGTTCTGGCCTGTGCTTCTAGAAAGGAGGTGGCAGAGGCCCACACACCCCCGTGACCAGCACCCAGACTGCATGACAGGAATCTCACAAAGCGTCAAAGCAGAGGGCCTCGGCTCATGGGGACACACTGCACAAGCCCCCACCCTACCAGTGCTTAGGAGGCTGGGTGGACCCGGGATTCGGGCCTCCCAACTATCACAGGTGCACCATGAGGGCCACCTCCTAGCTACACCACAGCCACAACCTTCGCCCCAACAGGCAGTGGCCAGGGCAGACGAGGCCTGAGGAAACCAAGCTTCTGTGAAGGCTGCATGGGTTCATCAGGGGGCATTTCCAAGGCCCCATGCGGACGTTCACACCCAGTGCTCCAGCAGGGAGAACTTTCCTGCCTCCCCGAGAGGCTTTGGTCCTCATGGTCAGAGCAGGAGGCACCCTGGCTGGCCAGCACCACAGAGAAAGTAGGTGCCTAAGAAAACAGATGCACCCTGGGAACCTTCCATCCCCCACACTGACTGAGGCAACTCTCCTGTCCCTTGTATTTCATGTGGCCCAGGACAAGTGGCTTGGGCCTCTCCACGGTCACCCTTGGCCAATGTCTGCACTTTCTTCCTCTCTTGGCTCATGTCTAGACTTGGGAACACCTGGTGGTATTGGTCACTTAGAAATCCTCACTGAGGCCCTGTTGTGCGCAGGAGTCACGGAGACCCTGGGTAAGGGAAGCTGCTCACTCCAGGTACCTGTCCACCTGGTGGGCTTGTGCAGGGGCAGCTGTAACCCTAACCAGCACCCACCTCTGGTGGAGAGCTGGCTTAACAGTAGTGCTCAAAAGCAGAAGGGCTTTTAAGGTGAAAAGGAATTCGTCTCTGGGCTGGAACTCCACCCTCCAGGGTGGAGTTGGGGCATGGTTCCCCCTGGACTAGGATTCTTAGATGGTGTCCCAGGACCCATGATGGTGGCCCAGATGGTCACTCTCACACCAAGTGTCTTATTCAAAGAACCGCCCAGGAGCCACAGGCTTCTTCAGGGGAAGGGCAAGGCTGCCTGCTGCTGAGAGTGAGAGCTGTGTGGTGCCCGACACCAAGGACAGGATTTCTCTGTGGTCCCTGCCCTTTCCAGGGAAGGTCCTCCTTGCAACCTGCCATCATGGATCTGAAGAGCTAAGTGGGTTCCTGGATGTGAAGGGAGATAGTTATGGGTCTGCCCAGCAGCTGCAGCTAAAATTAGGCATGATTTCAGGTGGCAGGATTCCCTCTTTATTGGAAAGCTATTACTAGAGGTCAAAGGATCTACTTCTTGCCATTTTACTACCAGTTTCTGGCTAAGAGTGACTTCACGCGATGATCTCAACTGCAAAGAAAAGGGGAAGCACCTTCTGGGTCAGGCATCCTGGAGAGAGACTTGCACCCACCCAGTTAGCTGCTCAGACCAAGGTCAGGCCCAGACCCTCCCAGGGCCCTGAGCCTGAAGTAACAGACACTTGTTTTAGTACAAGCAAAATTGGAGCAAAAATCCCCACTGGAGTTGGGTCTGCAGGTCCACAGACCATGTGGAGGGGTCTGAGCCAGAAACCAAGAGAAGTGAAGGGCACAGAGCCTTGGAGTGCTGGCCTTCGAGCTGGGCTGCCACTGACCACCCCATCCAGGGCTGCTCTGTCCCAGGCCTCAGGAGCAACTCCGTAAAGAGCTGAGGAGTGGAGTCACCCTGTGGGCCAGCAGGGCAAAGGGCTTCCCAGAGGGCTGGGACTGAAGGCCAGGAAGATGCAAGCCTGCCCCAGGACAAACACGACCACGCCAACACTTCCAGTGCCCAAGGCAAGGATGTGCTGAACATGGAAGTGGAGTAGCCCACTAAGGGAAGTGGGGGTAACCTATTAATGGAAATGGGAGTGACACACTAAGGGAAGTGGGGTAGTCCACCAATGGAAGTGGGGGTAACCTACTGATGGAAATGGGGATAGCCCACTAATGGAAGTAGGGGTAACCTGTTAATGGAAGTGGGGGAGCCCACTAATGGCAGCGGGGGTAGGCCACTAATGGCAGTGGGGGAGCCCACTAACAGAAGTGGAGGTTGTTCACTAATGGAAGTGGGGGTAGTCTACTAATAGAAGTTGTTCACTAATGGAAGAGGGGAGTTGTTCACTAATGGAAGTGGGATAGCCCACTAATGGAAGTTGTTCACTAATGGAAGTGGAGGGAGTTCACTAATGGAAGTGGAATAGCCTACTAATTTCCTGAGCTTGGGCTGGCCTACCTATTAGTTTTATTAAACTATGATTTGACATCAGTTGGGAAGGATTTTTTTTTGTAAAATGACTCAATTAATTCAAGTGGAAGTAAACCAATGTATTTTTCTAACAAGAATGATCCAGATTAAATCAAAGCATTTGCTCACTTAACAAACACTAAGTATCTGAAAGAGCCAAGACACATTGTAGGCCATGTCTGAGGACAGAAAGACGATGTCCTTGTCTAGGGTGAGAGGAGTCCACCCTGCCTTCACCTTTGTCTTGTGCCGGGTCCCTCAGTGGACTGGGCAGTGCATTGATTGGAGGATACAGGGATTATTGGGGGGGATCCTGAAGATGGCTGCTACAGTCCCCACCACTACCAAGCCACATAGTAGCCCTGGGCCATCTTTAGTTTTGCAGGAGAAAGAAATAAACATCTATCATTTTTTTCCCTGTGGTGCTAGAGGTAGAACCCGGGGCTGAGCAGTTTCCCACTGAGGCACACCCCCAGCCCTTTTTACTTTTCATTTTTTGAGACAAGGTCTCACTAAGTTGTTGAGGCTGGCCTCAAAGTTGCAATCTTCTTGCTTCAGCCTTCCTAACTGGAGGAGTTATAGGCTGCTATACCTGGTAGCATCTATCTCCTACCTAAATCATTGACACACATGTTAGACAAGTCAGCTGGAGCAAGCTCATGAAGGGCCACAAAGATGAGACTAAACATTTGAGCAAACTACTGCATATTTTTGAATGGGGAAATAACTGTTGTCAGCAGGGGTCACAAGGAGGAGAGACCAAAGAAGATAATTCGAGGTTGTTGCCTGAACTAAAATGGGCCCCTGAGAATCAGAGACAGCCTGACATGGGAGAGGACCCCTAGGACTTCAGGGTTTCAGGGGAAGGGAGGGGAGGCTGCTGGGCCAGGCTGGTGCCTGCTTGTTTCAGCAGCTCACACACCCATTCATCAAGGCAGGGGGCTGCCTCCAAGGCCAGCTCTCCCTGGAGGCCCATTCTCGCCGGCCTCCTTAGGCACTGGCAACAGGGCTGGAATCATCCCCAAGTCCAAGACCATGTAACCAAACCCTTGTGAGCACCAGGCCTCACTGTGCCCTTCCCCTCATGCTGCACCATAGGCTCACACTGCTTCACCATTGTTCCTTGACTCAGTCTGTGCTCACTGGGGGCACAGGTCACGTGCTGCACCTGAGTCACGTGCATCTCTGTGGTCTTTGAAGTTGACTTAACCTTGCCATGGTTCTTCAGTGTGCAGCACTAGGGAGTCCACAGCACCCTAGGGGCCAGCCCAGGGACCCACATGCCAGGAAAACCAGCCGATGCAGACTGCTTAGAGCACGGGCCAATGCAGAAGCCCCAGGGGGACACAGCCACTGAGAACTGAAGCAGGGAAGGCCAGGAGAGCTGCTGTGGCAGAGGAGTGGGTGCCAGTGGCAGGGAGCGGCAGGGTGCAGATGAGTCTCAGTTGACACATAATGGTGCATTTAGGCACAGTGTTCCCACACATGCACACCACGTGCATGAGGGTCAACGGCACATCCACCTGAGACAGCTGTCTCTCTGTGCTGTGAACATTCAGAACTCTCTCTCCTGGCTGTTTTGAATTAATCAATTCAGCAGCATTGCCTACTCTGTGGCAGAACGTCAGGATCATTCCCCTGTCCAGCTGCACTTCTGTCCCCCTTGGTTGCACTCTCCTCCTCTGTCCCATCCTCTGTGGCCCTGGAATGAAGTTTCATGGCTGGAGGAAGTGACCCATGGCAGGATGTTGGGTCAGGTGGAGCTGGGAAGTGACAGGAGAGAAGGGAGCAGGGTGGGCCCCTGCTGGCTAGTAAAGGACTTGGATGTTCTCAGAAGTTTCAGGATGGTGGAGTGGGTGCAACCAAAGACCACGGCTAAGAGCTGAAAGGGCCCAAGTACGGGGAGCAGGGCAGATCATCAGGCTTTGTTTCTGAGTCTGCAGAATTCATCTAACTCGTGACTGGAAGAGAGAAAAGCTAGCCAGAAAGAGGCCTTCCCAAATGATGTGAGCTGCTGCAAGAGCTAAGGTGACTGCTCGGAAGGACGACGGCCAACGGGTGACCTGTCTAGGCGGGCAGGACGATAAAGAGGGATTCTTAGTTACCTGCCACTTTTAAAATCAGCGTTGTTGAGGGTCCTTGCAATGATGAGAAATGGTGGGAGGTGTATGGTCTGTGGTCAGAGCAGGATCAAGAGCAGGTCTTCTCCTGCAGAGTAGCTTCCTGATTCTAAGCTAAGCAAACAGAAACCAAACATGAACGTGGTCCCCAGGAAAAGCTTTTCGCTGGCCAGACAGCATTCATCTGTTAAGAGCCATAGAGGGAAATGATGGAGTGTTATGGAAAGAAAGCCTACAAAGCACTTGAAGCAGATGTCAGAAATGAAAATTGAGAAAGGCGACCTTTGCCTGGCACAGGGTAGGGTGCACACCTGTGATCCCAGCAATTCTGGAGCCTGAGGCAGGAGGGTTGAAAGTCCCAGACCAGTGTGGGCAACTTCCTGAGACCCAGTATCAAAATAAAACTAAAAAGGGCTGTGTATGTGACTCAGTGGTAGAGCACCCCTGGGTTCAACTCAGTATGTCACACACACACACACACACACACACACACACACACACAAAGGAGGACTTTCCCAGAGCCATTGCTGGGGATGCAGAGTCAGAGCAAATGACCATTGGGATCGTTCCCCAGCAAAGCTCCAATAGCTGCTGTTTTCTGAGTTGCTGGACAAAAACAGAGTGGGATCCTGTAGCCTGCCAAATAAGATTTTGAGATTTTAGTTTCCAGGTTGATCTGGATGCAATGACAGGGTGGACCTCCTGAGTGGCTGGAGTGTTAGAAGGCCCCCCATTTCCCATCAGTTGGACTCTCCCACATGCTAGTTGTGACCAATACAATGCTGTTCTCCAGGGGGATCTTCTGGAGCAAGTGGGTGAAGCCATCAAGCTTCTGGATTCTAGAAAGACGGGCAGCTTCAAGTTAATGGTCCTTTCTGGACCAGCAGATGCCCTGTGGACCAGACAGTAGCCACATTCCCCTGAGCAAGAGAAGTTGAGCTCCTTCCCTGTGCCTGGGGTGTGAGATGCCTTCCCCTCCTGTATTCCTGCCACCATGACTTTAGTGTCTGTCTCAGTGATGGTCTCATTGTGTCCAAGCCTCCATCACAGGGGAACTCTGGGTGGCTCTGCCTAGGACTTGGAGTGGGCCTCACCTTGTGTCCATTCCTATGACTCACTATGCAAGCGGTGTACACCTATTGTGTAAGCCTTTGATAGTTCCTAGTGCATGCTAATCACACAAAACAGTGGGTCTTGGGACAACTTCACAGATGCCTGGCCTTTCATAGATGCATAAAACATACTTTGCTGATGTCCACCCTCCTTTTTTGATGTTTTATTAAATGAGCTTTGATATACAAGATTATTTTTAGTTGCCTTTTTATAATATCAAGCACTTAATTTGTTTTTTTAATTTGTTCTGCATAGTCTTACATATTGGAGGGAATTGTTGCATAGATGGATAATGACAAACTAAGTTAAGGCCAATCCTAGTCCCGGATCTCCCCCCTCTCATGTCTCCTCTGTACTACCTCCATGTTGTAGATAGAAATAAGCATACACATGTGTATTAATATTGAAATTTCTGAGTTTCTCTGCCTGCCTGTGGATAGTTAGGCTTCTCATGGGATTGGAGGGTTCCCATTTGTATTGACAACCTCCCAACCCTCCCTTCCCTCCTTTCCTCCCTCCCTTCTCCCCCCACCTTCATAGTTATAGTTCCCCTAGCTTATGTGAAATTTCACCTATGTTAAGATTATTATTTAAGTTTAGCTAACTTTCATCCTGTCTTATATTTTATTCTAGCTTCCACATATGAGAGAAAACTTTGGCCCTTAAGTCTCTGAATTTGGGATATTTCACTCTGCATAATTTTTTCCATCTCCATCCATTTGGCTGAAAATGCCATGATATCATTCTCTCTAATAGCAGAGCGAACTCCATTGTGTGTGTGTGTGTGTGTGTGTGTGTGTGTGTGTGTGTGTATGCACATCCATACATACCACAGGTTTTTAATCCACTCATTCAGTGAGGGGCATCTGGGTTGGTTCCATAGTTCAGCTATTGTAAATTGAGCTGCTATAAACATTGATGTAGCTCTGTCTCTGTAGTATGCCGAATCTAGCTTTTTTGGGAAAATATCCAGGAGTGGGATAACTGGGGCATAAGGTGGTTCCAATCCTAGTTTTCTGAGGAGTCTCCACATTGCTTTCCAAAGAGGCTGTACAAGTTTGCAGTCCCACCAACAGTGTGATAGTGTTCCTTTCTTCCCATAACCCCTCCAGCATCTGTTATTATTCATATTAATCATTTTTACCACTCTGACTGGAGTGAGGTGGAGTCTCAGTGAAGTTTTGATTTGCATTTCTCCAATTGTTAGTGATGTAGAACATTTTCTCATATATTCATTGGCTTTTTGGACTTTCTCCATTGAGAAGTTTCTGTTTAGTTCCCTAGTCCATTTATTGATTGGATTATTTGTGGGTTTGGTATTCAGTTTTTTGAGTCTTTTTATATTCTGGTTATTATTCCTCTATTGGAGGTGTAGCAGGCAAAGATTTTTGCCCGTTCTGTGGGTTTTCTCTGGACACTCTTGACTAATTCTTTAGCTGTGCAGAAGATTTCAATTTAATGGTATCCCACTCTTCTACTCTTGGCTTTAATTCTTGCACTATGGGAGTCTTGTTAAGGAAGGCAGTGCCTACACCAATGTCATGGAGTGTGGAGCCTAGTTTTCTTCTAGTAATTGTATGATTGCTGGTTTAATTTTTAATTATTTGATCCGTTTTGATTGGATTTTTGTTCAGGGTGAGAGATAAGGATCTAATTTCAATTGTTTGCGTATGGCTGTCCAGTTCATCCAGCACCATTTGTTGAATAGGCTGTCTTTCCTCCACACTAGATTTTTGCCCCCTTTGTCAAATATCAGATGGTTAAAGATTTGTGGTTTTGTCTCACTGTTTTCTAGTCTGTTCCATTGATCTTCATGTCTGTTTTGATACCAATACCATGCTGTTTTTGTTACTATAGCCCTATAATATAATTTCAGGTCAGGTATTGTGATACCTTCTGTTTCCTCTTTCTTGCTTAGTAATGTTTTGGTATTCTGGATTTCTTGTTATTCCAAATGAATTTGAGGCTTGATTTTTCTGTATCCATGAAGAATGTCATTGGTGTCTTGATGGAGATTGCATTGAATCTATACAGGGCTTTCAGCAGAATGGCCATTTTAATTATATTGATTCTGCCTAACCAAGAACTTGGAATGTTTATCCATCTTCTCAGGTCTTCTGCAATTTCATTTTTAAATTTTTGATAGTTTTCATTGTAGAGATCCTTTATATCCTTTGTTAGATTCATGCCCAAGTATTTTATACTTTTAGAGATTATTATAAATGGGACAGATTTCCTGATTTCTTCTTTGGTGGAATTGCTACTGGAATAAAGGAAAGGTATTGATTTATGAGTGCTGATCTTGTAAACAGCAACTTTGCTAAATTCATTTATACGTTCTAGTAGTCTTCTCATTGACCTTTTTGGGTCTGCTAGGTATAGGATCATGCCATCAGCAAAAAGGGATAGCTTGGCTTCCTTTTTCCTAGTTGAATTCCTTTGATTTCCTTCTCTCATTTGATAGCTTTGGCTAGGGTTTCCAGGACTGTATCGAATAAAAGTGGTGAGAATTGATGTTCCCCCCTTCTGTCCCCCAACTCCAGCCCCTTCCTGTCCCTAATAGTCTGCCTTCTACTTTCTTGTCATGTCTCAGTTTTTAAAAACAAATTCCCTTTCAAAATTTGATGTGTTTTCTTAGGGATTTTTGGTACCTCTGTGAGTACATCTGTAAATTATAACAGTGGGAGACATGGTCTGTTTTCCTGCTGTCATGATGTTGGAATTTTGATTGCCTTCTAGGATGGACTTCAGAGGCCACAAAGGATGTACCATAGAACCCTGCTACAAAATTCTCTGGCCATTTAAAATGATAAAATAATCCTTTGAATTGAGTGATGTTTACAATTCCTACTGCAGACAGTACCTGGTATTGTGGCTGGACACAGAGGCTTCCAAGCCTCCCAGTGCCACACTGTTTTCAGGAGATGAACATTCTAGGGACTGGGCATCCCCTTCCCAACCTGCCAAGAGGAGGGGCCTTCAGGGTCACTGGAGCAGTGCTCTCACCTTGCTTTGCTGTGTCCCTGGGAACCTGGCACCCACAGCTACAGTGTCCATGTGTGATTCATCTTTGCTTTCTCACCATGCTCAGACTCTGTGCCTGAGTGGGGGTGAGGTGAGCTCTGTCTGCCCCAGTCCCTCCTGCCCACTCCTCACCTCACTAGTAGGGTGTGAGAGTGACCTGCTGAGCTCAGGGCTGTGCCGGAGCAGATGACCGGCATGGGGAGCGAGCCTCCAGACAGAATACTGACGTCCCAAACTATAATGGCAGCAGCTGCACACAGGACTTCCACTCCTCCAAGATGGTCGGGGCCATTACATGCTTATCAAATAATATTCTTGAAGGTTCTTCTCTCGGGGGCTCCGACCTGCGCTGGCTCCATTTGGCCTTCCTTCTGCATCCTGGGATGTCTTTTCCTGCCTCTTTTCTAGCTCCTCTCTTGCCTGGTTTACTCCTGAGCTGTTGTGGCACTCAGTCTTCAACAGCCTTCTCAGAGAACTTGAATCAGGTCCAGGGTGTAACTGAGTGGCAGAGCAGGTGTATAGCATGTGTGAGGCCCTGGATTCAAGGCCCAGAACCCAGAAAGAAAGGAAGGAAGGAGGGAGGCAAAGGAGAAGGGAGGGAGGGAGGGAGAACGGAAGGAAGGAGGAAGAGAGGGATGGAGGGAGGAAGGAAGGAAGAATGGAAAGAAGGAGGGAGAGAGGAAACGAAGGAAGGAAGGGAACAGACCACAAAGAAACAGAAAAAGCAAGTCAGAGGTAAATTTATGAAATCTTGAAATTGTCTTTATTTTACCCTGATTTGGTGGGTGTAAAATTGTAGGTTGGAAATCAGTTTGATATTTTTGAAGACATGTCTCCATTTTCTCTTAGTTTTTGGTTTTGCTATTGAGCATTCCAGTTTTTATTATTATCTTACCTAGGGTAGGTAGCAAAAGGGAATCTGTGAGAAATCTTTCTGAGTTAAGTTTTTCTCTCAGAGTTCAGAATCTTTCATTCGTTGCTCAATAAATAGTACCAAATAATTTATGACCTTGCCAAGGGAGAGGAATTATTGGCCAACAATTCTCCTAGAACTTAAGTATCTGTTGGGTGAACACAGAGTTTCTGTAGACAGTGCAAGAAAGCATAGGAAGTACTTTCTGCCATCCAAGACTCCCCCGTGGTACACACAGAGCACCCAGGAGAAGCAGCATCCTCAGAAGTCTGGCATCTGCCGAAGTCAGGCCTGCACGTGAGGGCTGACCTGCCGCACTGCCAAGGAGTGGCAGGAGATGGGTCTGGCGAGGTAGGAGCGGCAGCCCACACCACACGTGGAAGACCTCGACTGCCTGACTCTTAAGAGGCCCAGGGAGCCATGTGGCTTGCTCCACAGGAGGCTGGAGGTGGGCCAGCCGGAAGGCACTGCTATCTGGTCTGTAAGACCCAGCCCGGTCTAAATTGGGGACCAATTGAAAGCCATGTCAGATTCATGCCCTGAAATAATTGCTAAAATTAGTTTAGCTCTATTTAAATACAAATGATTCATTTTCTATTGCATTATAAGAATAGATTCGCTTAATCTTTTCCTAGAGCTACATATTTATTGGATGTGGGAGTACCAGTATTCAGCTTCTAGAGAGAAAGTACACAAAATTCTCCCCTGCCAACGTCTAAAAGGACATCAATACCAGGGGACAAGTACACAGAATTGGTGCAAAGGCTTTGGAGTTCCTTAACGCTTGGTAAATTTGTGTCATGTTAGCAGAGAAACACTGGGGCGTTTCATGTGGTAAGGACGAGAGGAAACGAGAGTGTGAGATATCAGAAAAGGTCCCAGCTACTTCTTTCCTCTCGAGTTTCTTCTCTAGGAATCTCTAAAGAAAAAGCTTTGTTCTGACACTGATTCAATTCTTCCCTTTCTGAAGAACAAACACAGGCAGTGTTTTCTTTTCTCTGAGACCAGTTTCATCAGACCCTGTAAGTTTCCCAGGTGTGATGATGAGCCGGTGACTGTCTACATGGTCACCACTCCAGTGAGATGTCGAGTTTAGAGTTGCCTGGAACCTGAGCAGGGAAAAGGCGTGCGCCTTCCTGAGTGTCATGGCAGGCCCCAGCTGGACAAGCGGAGCACAGGCTGGACTTGCCTCCAGCCCTGCCCGCTCTCGCCCTCAACCTAAGTCCGATTTCCACCAGTGCCTGCGTAACACCAGAGCGGCCGGGACGAGGGGTGCAACACAGCTTCAGACCACAGCTCCCGTGAGAAAACCAGGTGTGAAAGGCGAACCTCCACGTCAGACCTGTGGGGTGCAACGGAGAGGAGGGGTCTCCAGGGACCTGGTGGGCCAAGCTCTTCTTGCAGGTCGTCAGTGTCAGTAGAGATTACTCAAAGGCCTTCCTTTCCGTCAGGAGAGTAGCATCAGGAGTCAATCCACATGGCTTCAGACACCACCGCCACTCAGCTGCCTGGCTTCAGTGCCTGATGCACACACTCTGCTCCTTGGTTTCCTCATCTGTAGAAATGGGGACAGTGACAATATCTGGCTTAGGTTATTATCGTTACTCTCTGTCAAAACTTTTCTAGTATCTAAGACAGTATTTATTTAAAAAAAGACAAAAATGTTGTCATGATCATTCTAAAGTTGAAGCCTCAACGTTAGCACTTTGAGCAGATCCTATGTAGAAATTCTTTCTATTTTCAAGGGCTGTGGTGTGGCTCAGTGGCAGAGTGCTTGCCTAACATGATAAGGTCCTGTGTTCTGCCACACACAATCATTCTTCCTATTTTTCACCATAACAGGAGAGCTTGTTGTAGGAGTATTCTCTCACAAGAACAATTAGAAGAGCCACAATTTTTAAAATTCTGAATGTCCTAGGAGCTGCTGGGCAGCCAGAGCTTGCAGGTCAAGATTGCTAAAAGCAGGAAACTCAGGCGGTAGGACTACCCTGCCCTGCCCTAGAGTCCCTTGCAGATCCTGCGGCATGTTGCGTTTGCTGGAAGGGCCGAGAGGCTGAGCAGAAGCTGGCTGTGAGGGGCAGAAATGACAAGCAGGTTTTGGGAGGTTGATTGGCAGGAACAAACTGAAGTCCAGGACCACAAGGACAAGCAGGACTCCAGGTGCTGAGATCCTGTAGGGAAAGAGTGCGAAGCATAGATTCACGTCCAGTGAACTCCTTTTGTTTCTGCCATTATTCCAATTAGCAAGCAGAGCAGGACACGAGTTAGAGAGGAAGAACGAGAACACCGACAGAGCTTCCGACAGGGCCACCATGCTGGTAAGAACACCCTGAGGTTCAGAACCACCACCACAGGGCCCTGGTGGCACATATTCACGCGCACACACACACATACATGCACACACATGTACACATGCACACAGAAAGCAACAGTCCCGAGACTGACCGCTTCTCAACAGGAGCAGTGGGAACCAGAAGGCAACAATGTATTCCGCATGCTGAGACAGAACAACTGCCACGCAAACATGTAGTTCACAGCAAAATCAAGAGACCTTCACAGGCAAAGGGAGGAGATTCCGCTGCCAGTGGTCCTGTTTGTTTGGGCTTTAAGTCTAAAGGCCATCATCCTGGAGGCAGAAGGAACGCTGGTCCTGATGGAAGTGCCCGTGTGTGTGCAATGGCTGGAAACGCTGGGCGCTCAGCACTAATGAGGAAAGGCTGTGAGACAGTGAAGCGGTGGCCATCTGCTCACGCTGGCAACCTGGAGCAAGCAGCCTGCTTTCCAAGCCTCGCCCTGACTGGGAATGTTCCATGTCCTTCACACTGACG
Organism: Aplodontia rufa; assembly: GCA_004027875.1. Classification (NCBI taxonomy): domain Eukaryota; kingdom Metazoa; phylum Chordata; class Mammalia; order Rodentia; family Aplodontiidae; genus Aplodontia; species Aplodontia rufa. The sequence continues at coordinate 36,116 of PVKS010011321.1, forward strand.
AGGGCCCTGAGTGGCATTGCAGGGATTCCTCCCAGCCCCTCAGTCACTGCTGAGAGACAATGCCTGGAAGAACCAGCAGCCTATGAGGGCCACGCTGCTTGTGCTTCACACAAGCTTCACACAAGCTCACACAGTGCTTCACCTGGTCTCACTCACTGCACATCTTCCATCCCAATAGCTCCTTCCAGCAATTCCTGTTTTAGAGAAGATCAGAAAGGTTATGTAAATTCCCCAAGATTGCACAGTGAAAAAATGATGAGACCTGGATTTGAACCCTGGACTCCAAAGTCCATGGTCTTTCCACTCTACAAGGGTAGAGGCCAGAAAACACTAGTCATTGAAATTTTGCTAGTATACCTAATAGAGTTGAAAGGGTGTATCTAAATTTAAATGTGCATAGCACACATGCAGAATGTTTTCAAAATAGAATAAGAAGATGGATGAATGGATGGATGATTGATGGATGGATGAATGGTTGGATGTGGTGGATAGATGGATGTGGAGGATGGGTAAATGGGTGGTGGGTGGAGGGGTGATGGATGGGTGGTGGGTGGATGGGTGGATGGATACATGGGTGGGAAAACGGGTGTATGTATGTATGTATGTATGTATGTATGTATGGAAGGATAGATGGGAAAATGGGTGGGTGGATGGATTGATGGATGAGTAGGTGGATGAGTGGATGAATTTGGTGGGTTAATGGATGGATGGGTGGATGGATGGATGGTGGATGGGTAGATGGATATGTGTATGAATTGGTGGGTTAATGGATGGATGGACAGATGGATGGTGGACAGATGGGTAGATGGAGTCAGACACAAAGCCTTTGACTTGGTAGCAGAGCATCAATCCACTTACAGACTATTTTTGTATGGTAAATCCTGCAAGAGTGCTGCAAACTAGAGGAAATCCTGTGTTCAAAACTGTTACAAAGGCCCCAGCAGTTCTCAAAGTGGCAAGGGAGGCGTGCACAGGGTTGCCTTGTGTGACCTGCCCAGAAAGGACCTGTCTTCTAGGCAGACGGAGGACTTCTGAGCAGGAGGGTTGAACTGACCCACCCACCCCTTGATCTGTGGGTCCCCGGTGGGTCCTTGCACACACATGCCTGCCTTGCCCTCTCCACCACCTCCTGGTTTCACTCCACCGCTGCCCGCAGGGACCTATCCTGAAGCACCCTGCTGTCTGCATGTCTTTGCCTCATTCTTCTTCTCACTCAAGTGGACAGAGGACCACAATCACCTCCACCCTCCCAGCACCAGGAACCAATGGTGTTTCTTAAATTCACCCAGCAGCACAATCTAGTGTCATCTGTACTTCATCCACACAGTGTAACTACTCTCCTGAGAGCCATACCTTCCACTCGCATTACGTGAGGCATCCGGAGCACCACGTTTCCTCAATGCTGTGGGCACTGAGGGTTGTTGAATTACATCTAGTTCTGGGTTTTGCTTGTGTTTTTCTGATTATAAAATATCAAGGACCTTGTTGTCTTCATGAGCCTTTGGGGTTTTCTCTCTGTAAGTTGTCCCTTATAAAATTTCTGTCTTTTTCTTGCAAATATGCAGAAATTCCTCCTACATTCTCCTCTTGGTTTTACACATTGAAAAATGTCTTCTCCCCATCTGTTCACCTGGACCACGGATAGCAGGAATGCATTCCGCAGAAAGGCTTAGTTTTTATGCACTCCTGTTTACAGGTATTGTGTCTTATCACTGGGGCGAAGGCGTTTCCAAGCCGTCCTTCCCACTCCTCCATGCTTCCTCCACATTCTGTCACTCACCCACTTCCCAGGGGTTCCCGCTGTGTGTGTGCTGACCCAGATGTGCTTCCCCAGGTGGCGAGCAGTTTCTCTTTACAGCGGTTGTTCCTGGAAGTTGCACCTGAGATTGCCCTACTCTTGCATCTCCTCAGCGCTTCCCTGTTGTGTTTGCCCCTTCCTTCCTACAGGTGAGATTCTTTCCACCCCAGGACCTCCTTGCTACTTTGTCCAGTTTTTGCCTGGCGACAGCCACCTTTGCGAGTGCCCACATGTACAGCTGTGCCATCTGCCCTTTCCTGCCACACATCCATGGAGCAGACACTGCCCTCCTGTAAACCTGGGCCCCTTTGCCCCTTTGCTGGCTGTTAGTGTCCCCACACCACTTTGTGCTTTGTGATGGGTGTGGACTGGGTATCAGAGTTCTGTCTCAGCCTGTTGGAAAGGGAAGGACAATCCTGCCCATGTGGGAAGGGGCACTGAAATGCCCTGACAGTCCTTGCTTCTGACAGAAGCCACAAGGGTGCTAAACTTCGTCTTGCTGCCCCTTTCCATGACTGGGAGAGGGAAGAGTTGGGGGCCATGTCTGCTCCATGCTCCATGCATGCCTGGTTGAGCTGGCATCATCTGTGCCTCACACTAAGGCCCACACGTGTGAGTTGTCCACTTGTTCCAATGGTCCTTGCATCTGTTCTCTTGACAGTACTTCTAGTTTTATTACTGTGGCTTTCAAATATGGCTATTGGAATCATGTCCCCATCTGATAGGTTTGTTCCCCAGGCCATTGCTCCTTTAAAAGGTTAGCTTGGGTATTTGTGGACATGAAACATATATATGAATAGGTATTTTATTGAATGTATCAAAGTTTTCTTGTAGTTTCTGCTGTGATTCCGTTGAATGTGTGAACTTATTAGAAGAGACATCAGCTCTTTATCTATTGAGACTTCCCATTCAAGGTACAGAACTATTTCATCATATCACACTGCGTTCTTAGACTTTAAAATTTTTCCAGCCCAGGGTCCCCTGCATCAGCCTTGTCATGGCCTCCAGCTGAGGCTGTCCCTGCTGAGGGGTCCTGATGGCATGCTAAGGGCTTACACTGACCTCCTCCATCCATACTTCAATGGGAACCAGGGGAGGAGGAAGAGCACCCACTCCTTTCTCCTGCATCTCCAAAGATCTCCCATCACCGGATCATGCTTCTGTACAGAGGCAGTCCCTGGCAGCACCCTGTGGCAGGTCCTTGGCCTACAAGCAGCCAGACCAATCAGCAGCAAAAGCTCAGAGTTGGTGACCAAAACATCCCTCCCCTCTACACATGCAGGATGACTAATGCTTAGGGCAGAAATAAGTGAACTGAAAAGTCCCACAGCACCCCTGAAGCACAATTTCTCGCTGCTCCAAGTGCCCTCCTCTTACAGTAACCCATGCTGCAGCAGCTGGAACAGTCTCCATTCTGCCGTTCTCACACCGTCCTGTGCCTCCCAGTCCACAAATGGTGGCCTTGAACTGCTCCCTGCCCCTGGGATCCATGTTCCACCACAGCCTGTTGAGGGGATGTTCCAATCGTAGGCCTCTCCCCTCTAAACTAGGTGCTCCCGAACGCATCCTCAGAACAAAACTATACTCCTTAGTAGGCTGCAGGACCCTGGTCCAATACCCCGATCCAGCTCCCAGCTCTGTCCTCTGGGACCACAAGACCGCCTCCCTGATGGCTCTGATCTGGGGCTGGAACCCAGCAGCTCACCACAGCAAGCGTGCTGATACCTATTTTCCACCCTGCCTGGGGAGCCTCTGCTGCCTCCAGGGCCACTCTGCTCCTGTTGAGCACTGTTCTCTCTGGGGTCTTTCTTCCACCGAACCCCGACTTCTCCCAGCACTCGGAAACTGGACTAAGCCAGCGCTATGATAAGCGCTATGGTGCAGCCACCCCAGGTGCATCCTTCTGGTTGAGGGCACCCGAGGACAGAACACCCTCAGAGTGGGGGTGAGGTGTATCAAAATGACCCTGCTGGTGTCCTGGCCAGACCCTCGCCGGCCTGGCACAGACTGTTCCTCCAAAGGGTGGAAGGCATGATAGATTGATAGATGACCTGTTCTCTCCGTCCAGAGAGGGGCGGGAGGTCCCCGTCAGCGCGCAAGGTGGCAGGAGCTGGACGAGGACGGGGGGGGGGGGCTTGGGCGCGCTTGGGGAGGGGCGCACGCGTTGGCGGGGCTCCAAGGCCCGGTACCCGGCGACTCGGCGCGGTTTCACTTTCCCTTTGCGCACGCAGGCGGCGGGGCGGCCCCGGGACAGCGGCGGGCACTCCGAGAGTTAATCCGAAAGCGCCGCAGCCCCGCGGCAGGACGCACGGCTCCTGTCACCGAGAAACTGAAGTAGAGAGAGACAGAGAGAGAAAGCAAGAGCCCTCGTCCTGGGAAAGTCCTGCCGCGTCTCGAGGACTTATAAAATGTGGCCTCCGGGGTTCTCCTGTCCAGAGCAGGCTCACCTGCCGCGACCACCGCCAGCGTCCAGCTCCCGCCCAGCGTCCGCCCGGCATGTGCCTGTCACGCAGTGAGTGGCCGCCGGCCGGGGGGCGCGGGCTCGGGGAGACAGGAGAGGAGCAGGACCCCTGGGCCCGGGAGACCCGGAGCCTTGGGCTCCGGCAAGGGGGAGGACACGGGAAGAGGAGGCTCCGCAAGGGGGAGGACACGGGAAGAGGAGGCTCCGGCACTTGCTCATGGAGCAGGGCCCATAGACTCTGCTCATAAGGGCAGGAGAGCAGCGGCTCCCTTCATTTTCAAACAGTCCTTGAGCTGTCATTAGATGAGAAACTGAGGCTCAGCCGGGAGATCGATCCTCACAGCTACAGCTATAGGCAGATGTCAGCTGCAAAGGGAGGCTTTGGCACCCCACTGTTCCAAAAGAGTGGGGTCCTGAGTGAGCCCATCATTTTTGCTTCTGGCCTCAGTTTCCCTATTAAAAACATGGAGGTTTCCTCTGCGGAGCTCTGAGCTCAACCCTCTTATCTCAGGAATCCCCCAGAGCGGGCCCCTAGCCCTAGACCGGAGTGCCACCCTCCAATAACTTGATCCAACTCTCAGGTGGAAAGGAGAGCTGGGAATGGGTGGGTGGGGGATCAGCACCAACAAGAAAGGACAGGCAGAGATGGCCAGACCAGACTGACAACTCAGCCCACCCTCACTTCCCTTCCAGGCCTCATCCTCCTGGCCACTCTTGTCCTCATGGAGCATCTTGGTTCAGCCAGGAACCTCCCCATGGACACCCCAGTCCCAGGAGTGTCACAGTGCCACAACCGCTCCCAGGCCCTGCTGAGCGCTGTGGGAAGCGCACTGCAGAAGGTGAGTGCCCTGGCCTCTGTTGAAGGGACTTCCCTGAAGGGCACCTGGGGAACTGCAGGGAAGCTGCCTGTCCTCATCAGCTGGAGGGGAGAGGGAATTCTCCAATGGCCTGCCAGCTGAAGGGGCTCAGAGAAACCAGAGTGCTGACTGATGGTGGGGTGTGCTGTGGCTCTGACAGCAGGAGGGCTGTGTTTAGTGCTCCCTGTGTCCTGTCAGTACAGGGGGACCTGCACCTGGCACAAGATGTCCCAGGTCAGGTCAATCCAGGAAGCAGTCAGGTGCATTTCTGTGACTGTGAGCCACGGAAGATGAGCTGGATTGTCCCTCTGGCTGTTTGCCACACTCAGTGCAGTGACAGCTCCCTGTGGGAGCCACACACCTCAGGGAGGAAGGCAACCACTCATGTCCATCTTTCTTTTTATAGGGGAAGAGTTGTCTGAGTTTGTTTATAGTTTTCATTTTGGTGGGAGGGGTTGTATGTTAATTCAAAAATTATTTTCCTTCTTAAAGCTGTTATAATTAGCTCTTGCTGCAAAGACATAGAAAAGACCCTGGAGTTCAAAGATACCGTATGGTAGGGGCACAACTCAGTGGTGGAGTTTGAGTTAGAACACCTGCACCACCAAATTAAAAAAAAAAGAAAAGAAAAGGAAACTTTTTGCCTTCCTGCACACTAGTAAATCTTTCTTGAGAATTTTATAGCTTGTAGGCTTATGAATGTTTTAGAAAAAGCTCAGTGCCAGAGGCCTTGAAGAGCTACTTTTTCTTCTGTTCTAAACTTTCATAATGCACTGTCAATTGCTCCTTAATTGTAATTAAAAAAGGCCTTCCCCAAGCCAAACCTTCAGAGACAGAGCTTCCTTTCCTGAAGAGCCATTCAATACAGACAGAGTGTGGGAGCTGCGATCTAAAATGGGTGCTGTATGTGAGAAAGCTAATTCTCTACTCCCAGACAGTGCCGAAGTTGCAATGTCATAGGACTTTATCAGATTTATCAGAGCAAACCAGCCCGCCACTATGGAAAGCAGAGGTGGGGGTGCATGGGATTCACATGTGTCCAGTCTGTGAATTTGTAGAGTTTGGCCCATGCTCTTTTGGCTTTATTTTGATTTTTGAGTCTGATGCTATTGGAAATTGGATCTCACAGAAGAATCTGAAGGACCACAACTCTGGGCCCCTGTCCCAAGCTGTCTTTGCAATCTTCCCAAGGGGATGTTTCTGGGGCTGCTGGGTCCCTCCAAGAACGGTGCGCATTTCTGTCTTGCTGTCATGAATCACCATTGATGTGTGGCTTTAAGCAACACAAATGCATGTTCTTACAGTTGCAGGGATGCTGTGATGCCTGACCCCTCCCAGCTTCTATAAGCTCCTGTGTTTCTGTGCTGAGCTCCCATCCTCCTTCAAAGCCAGGCCTGCGAGGGGTGCAGCTCAGTGGCAGGGCTTGGCTGGCTGTGGGGTCTGGACCCTGGATTCAAACCCAGCACTGCCAGAAGCTGCTGCCTTCTTCAGGGTCACTCCTGATTGGTGCTTCTGTCCCCACCTCCCACCCCCACCCCAGGACCCTGTGCTTACCCTGGGCCCTCCCAGATCATGCAGGATTCTCTCCCTGCACAAGGTCAGCTGATCTTGCTGAGATGGCTCTCAGGTGTTGAGGGGTCAGGTGTGTCCACCTTCTGCAGATGGGGGTGTGCCTACTTGCACCCATCCGTGTTCAGCACCTTCCTACCTGGATCAGGGTTCCTCTTGTGGAGCTTCGGTGCTCTCCTCTCCATCCCAGAGCCTCCACGCCCTCCAGGCGCTTCCTGCCTGCTGATTTGTCTCCGAGTCATCTGCAGCTGAACTCGGAATCCTGGGGGCATGCCATTCTCCTCCCTGTCCTGTCCTCCATACCCAGGCTTGTTGGCAGAAAGTGATCTCAGCCTTCAACCAGAAAATTGTTGCCTTCTCAGGACACTTGGCCTGGCTCCGTCCAGCAGTGCTCTTCAACACGCCTGTGGGACAACGTGTGGACCACATGTGTCTGGGCTGCAAGTGAAATTCCCTCCAGTTTCTAGGCCTTGCATGTGAGCTGCATCCACCAAGCAGCAGCCTTCACAGCCCCCCATAGGAGCTAAAGATACTCATAGAACACAGGCACTTGGCACAAGAAGCAAGTGTCACCAACGCGGTGTGGATGCTGAGGAGCACAGCCTGTTGGAATGACTTGCAGTGTCCCTGCAGTGGAAAAAGAGGTCACCCAGGGATACATGTCCCAAGCAAAGGATGAGGAGGGGAGGGGGATGCTGGTGACCTGTTTCTTTCACCCTGTGAAGCACAGCATCTCCTAAGGTCAGAGGGTACAGGTCAAGGGCAGCCTGCCCCAGCTTTGCTGGCACCCAGCCTCACAGAGCCAGAGCTTATCAGTGTCACAGCGGAGTTTCTCCCCTTCTTCAACAGGCCAGTCAAACCCTGCAGCTGTACTCCTGCAGTGCTGAAGAGCTGGATCATGAAGACATCACCAAGGACAGAAGCAGCACTGCGAAGGCCTGCTTGCCAAGGGAACTTGCCCAGGTACAGCACTTTCCCCCCAGGAGCCCCAAGGCCGCAAATCCCACTGCTCCAAAAGCTGGCATGCCTCTGGCCCCCATCAGAGGTTATATTTTGGAAAAAGAAAAATTACAAAATCAGATGTTTTTTACAACAACGTGGACATGCTGAACTACCCACGTATAATCGTTCAAATGGCAGATTTTTGTTATGCGTTATTGCCATAATAGAAAAAAGGTTGAGATGAAACACCAGATATATCTCTGTCAAGAGTTAATAGCTTCAATATATGCTATTTCCCCTTCTAGAATGAAAGTTGCCTGGCTTCCAGAGAGACCTCTGTCATAATTGTAAGTGCAAAATTAAAGGTTTCTTCCCATGTGACAAATTCATATGTTGATGTCGCTTTATTCTTCTTCCTAGAACGGGAGCTGCCTGGCCTCAGGGAAGACGTCTTTGATGATGGTGAGACTCACCACACTCTTCTCAAAGGCTCTGATGAAATAGCTTTGGCCCATCTCAATAGTGTCTTCCCATTTTGTCCCATCACTCAGACCCTGTGCCTTAGTAGTATCTATGAGGACTTGAAGATGTACCAGGAGGAGCTCATGGCCATCAATGCAAAGCTTCTGATGGATCCTCAGCGGCAGATCGCTGTGGATCAAGGCATGCTGGCAGCTATTGAAGAGCTGATGCAGGTGAGGCCCCATCTTGTCAGGCAGGCACCTTTCTATGCTGAGGATGGAGGGGACTGGTGAGACCTGAAGTCCCCCTTTGAAGGTCCTCACAGAGCAGAGCAGCCTCCCCAGGGAAATAGCCTTCATGGCATCTCTACAGGGAGGCCAATGTGAGTGATCCCTTAAGAAAAGGAGCCTCCTGTGTTGACCACAGGGTGACACCTGGCTCTCTGCATGCATTTCCATGAATTTTCTTACCTCACTCCCACAACCACCATCTCAGGTCCCTATGAAGGAGGAAATAGGCTTAGGTGGCTGAGATTATGTCAGAGGAGGGCCTGGATGGCTCTGCTGAGCTTCATCGCCGCCCTCTGGGGGTCCAGGCTCTGCCGTCCAGGGCGCAGCATGCCTCCCTGCAAACCCTGCTGGGGAAGTGAGCAGAGCTGCTGCCTGGCTGTGACCCACTGTGAACCAAAATGAACAAAATAGAACCAGTGTCACTCAGGTAGGGCTTGTATGATTTTCTGGATCACTGTAGCATCTGATACTAACATGAAACATAAGAACGCTCACATGAGAGAGGGACTCAGCACCTGGGCACACAATGAGGACGCGGCGGCAGAAACCATGATCTGAAAAGTGGTCACTTGCTTCAGAGTGTTTTCATTTTGTGTGTGTGCATGTGTGTGAATGTGCACGTGCACACTTATGTGCATGCCGTGTATGACTGTGTGCACTCCTGTGTGCATGTGTGTGTGATTGCCTGTGTGTGCACATATCAGATTACCTGTTTATAAGCCAGGAATTAGAAGAAGGTCACCACACAGGGAGTTGTAGTTGGTATTTCATTTTCAGGGCCGAGTCAGGTGATTGGGCGTGACCACACAACCTCTTATCAAATGCGAGGACTGTTCACACCCTCTCTTTAGGCTTTTAATGAGGAGCAAACGGGAGTACTGATCCTCATGCAAACAAGGTCTTGGGTTAGCAAATTGAAGGTCAGGACTTGGGAAATCGGTTGGATTTGTCTTATGTAGATGTGTTTCCCCAGGAAGCAGGTCTGTTACTCATAGTCCTGAACAGTAGCGATTCATCACCTCCCTGGGGTGGAAAGGATGAAGCTGGATGTAACGGCAGGTGTTGTCATAACAGGACCGTACATGCTACAGTGACTCCCAGTTTTCTGAGCCTTGCAGGGGCCTCTGCTGGGCTCACTGAGGTCCTGGTGCCTGGAGACCACCCTCGGTCTGTTTTGGCTGGGAGTGTGAGGAGGCTCCTGCTGCTGGCCCTGACACGTCACCCACTTTTACAGATGAATGTTTTAGTTTTGGAATTCTCTGTTATGCTCAGTATTTTTCTTTCTAGGCCCTGAATGTGAACAGCGAGACTGTGCCTCAGAATCCTTCTTTTGAAGCACCAGATTTCTACAGGACTAAAAGCAAGCTCTGCATACTTCTCCATGCTCTCAGAATCCGCGCTGTGACTATCGACAGAGTGATGAGCTATCTGAATTCTTCCTAGAAAGCTGAGGGCCTCCCAGCCTTGGTGTCCTTTTCGTAAAAATTGAACCGAGGAAATTTTAATGACGTGTGGATCAAGGCCAGGAGGGGCCTGCCTGGCAGTGCCTGAGCTCCTTCTGGAATCTTCTCCCTGCTCCCTTCCCCTCACTGCTTGCTGCAGGGTAGCCACCAAGTTGCTGAGAAGGGAGAGTCCTCCCTGCGTGTTTTCTTTCCCTTTCGTAGAAAAGCAAGAATTAATAAGCTATTTCTGTACCAAAGTGTTTATAGAAATACTCAAGCATCATTTATTTAAAGATATTTATTGATATAATTTATGTTCATGAAAGCATGTGAACTAACATATTTATTTATGTAATATTTATTAAAATATTTATTAAGTGGATTTGAAATAAATGTTCTGATAATAAAGCAGACAAATGCAGCAATTTCTGTGTCTCTGAAGTAACTGGTCTGTTGTAAGGGACTGGGGTGGGGGGGTGCACACGACAGGAGACCTGGGGACTCAGGTGAAGAAACTTGAACAAAATGGCGCTGCAGGGAAGCACAGGTCCTTGTCCCCGGTCCCCAATCTCATGTCATAGGAAGCCCATTAGACCAGACAGTTTCAGCATGGAAGGCACAGAATGAGCAATGGTTTTTAAGAACTCGCTTTATGAATTTTGTTGAATATCGGGGTTCAAAAGTAAAACACACAATACTCTCCTTGTTGCCCACAGCCCTGATGCTGCGCCAGACAGATGCACCGTCCTCTCTTCAACTGGGAAAGGCCACCAAGAGGCCTCCCAGTCAAATGCTGTAATTGTTGTCCCCTCTGGGCTCTCGGGGAGGGTGTGGTGTTTGAATTGGAAGCACGAATACTGCCTGTGTTTGAGAGTACGCAGGGCTTTCCTGGAAGTACCATGATGGCTGCCTTCACTCGGCCTCGGTGTCTTCTTCATGAGGGAAATACTCAGTCTGTCCTCTGGCTCTCTAAACAATGTGACTTTGAAAAGATTGTCCCAACAGAGCCATGCCGTTAGTGATGTGATGGTCCTGTTGTCCCTTTACAGGAAAAGGCCACAGACCCAGACCCCTTAGTGAGCCACTGTCCACAGTGAAGCCTCCACATGGGATCTGCTGGATCCTGGCCTCATCCCTTGAGCCAAGTATGTGTGTGGCACAAGCGCCTCTCCCAAGGCCCTTCAGGTTCTCACTGCAGATTCACCCCACGGAAGTCACCAGAAGCCAGGCCCCTCAGTGCCTCCCACCTCCAGTGGTTCACCTCACCTGCCGGGTCCTTTTCTCCTAGAGTCAGCTCAGCTCTACAGCCAGTTTAGAGCCTCAAGCTATGAAACTGCTGCTCCTGCTGGCTGCCTTGGCTGCAAGCAGGGAGGAGGAATGGTGGACTGTGCAGAGGAACACAGTGGGACTTTTCTGGAGAACGCATGAGATCCGTCAGCCCTCTTTGTTGCAGCCTGTCCACAGGTGAAATTCTGAGCAGCCACTTCCCAGAATTGCTGAGCCTGAGAGGCAGAGTGTGCTGGGTCCCAGCTGTGCTCCAGGTCATTTGCTAAATCTTGGGCTGCTCATCTTGGACCTGCCCCTCCAGTGCACTTAGCATGGGGAGCCTGGTGAGCCCCAGATGCTGCCCACGCAGGGTGCAGAGTGCAAGGCAGGTAGGTTTCTGCCTTCCAGGAACGGTGGAAGTGATATGCCTCGGTAAGGGTGAGCATGTGTGGCCAACAAGCCACCCACCATAGAGACATAGACCTTGTGATGTCCTCACAATCTCACAACACCCTCTGCTGGCAGCTGCCCACCAAGGGCCTGAGTTTGGGGTGCTGTGGCCAGGCATGCCAGGGGTGCTGGAAACCTGAGATGCAGAAGGGCCTGGTCACCCCAAGGAGCACAGGAGGAGCAGCTTCACCTTGGCTTGCAGGGCAGCCTTCAGGAGTCCCTTGGCACTGTGACCCAGTCTTTTCAGTCCTTCTTGGCTGGGCAGGGGAGGGGGGTGAGCTCTTGTTTCCAGATAGCACAGCTTTGACCTCATTGTGCAGATCATATTTAAAATAAGAAAAAAAAACTTATTTCCCAAATTTGAGCCATTTGTTCCTAAAATATATTACAATACAATGTTTTTAAGCTACTTGGGGGGCCAAGGAGGAAGGACTGCTTGAGCCCAGGATTGGAGGCCAGGCTGGGCAACACAGTGAGAACCAGTCTCACTTTTTTTTTTTTTAATTGAATGTGTATCGACTTTTTGTAGAAACAAGCATGAAAGCTTCAGCTGTATTTATATATCTTTAAATTTTATACTAGAACAGAAGTGTGAGGCTGGGGTGGAGCTCCATGGTGGAGTACCTGCCTAGCATGCTAGGGGAGCTGAGTTTGATCTCCAGTGCCACAAAGAACAAAAACATGAGAATGAATTACTAAAGAGTATGTACACAGAATTCTTTCTAGAAAATGAAGTAGTGATGGTTACTATGTGCTTAGTAAATGCTATGTGTGCTTCTGAGTGTGGTCTTTGAATGCCTGTCACTGCCTTCACACCCACAAGGACATGAGACAGAAGATCTGGGTGGCATTGCCATGATTGGTACTCAGGCAGCCTGTACCCAGCTGAGCACACACCCAGCACACTCTCTGCTTCTCCTTCAGGGCGCAGCATGTCAGGGGCATTGCACTATAGACAAGGACACCATTGCAGGGTTGAGGGCCTCACTCCACTGTGAGCAGCTGTGCTCCCCCCCCCCCCCGCATTAGCAATGGCAACAAAGGAGATCTTCACAGCAACACTTTTCTCTTCTAAATCAAAGTGTAGACACAAAAGTCCTTAGACTTTTAAAAGAAAATAATTTCTAGTTAAAAATAATGTCCTGGCCCTGTGTTCTGGTTGGGGCCTGTTTGAGTCCCACCAGAAGGCACTCAGGACATGACTGGTAGGACCCAAATCCAGAGGAGTCCTTGCTCAGGACCAACCAGAGGTGGTTCCCCACCTGGAGCAGCCCTGACTACCTGAGGCTCCACAGTCTGTTGGGGCCTGTTTGAGTCCCACTGGAAGGTGCTCAGAACATAACTAGTAGGACTCACATCCAGAGCAGCCCCTGCTCAGGACCAAATGGAAGAGGTTCCATGGACAACCCAGGTCCAGATCTGCAACCTTGAGCCTGGAACCAAAAGGTAGAGCAACACCAGGACCCAGGCAGAAACAGCATCCGGAAGAAGGTGATCATCAAGGACTGGGAGGCTGATCTGATCCTTTGACTTACAAGGAAAAACCACCTGGAGAACTGCCTACCTTTCCTGCAGGAAATATCAATTCAGAGATCTAGAAGAAGCTCTTAAAAAATGAAGAATCAGGGGTTGGGGATTTACCTCAGTGGCAGAGAGCATGCCTAGCACGGGCAAGGCCCCAAGTTCGGTCCTCAGCCCTGAAAAAAAAAAATGAAGAATCAAACTAGGAGAGGTCCACCTCAAACCCACAACTCCCCTAAGAAGGATGCCATGGATATGGATTGAGTTGAAAATATTATCAATGACTCATCATATTCAAAATGTACAACACGGAAATCAAGGAAATATTGAAATTGGCAAGGGAGAAATGCCAAATCACATTCAAAGGCAAACCAAAGGAGAGAAGCAAAATAAATCAACAAAATCACCAACGAAAACAGGGTGATCACCACTGACCCCATTGAAATCAAAGAGATAATCAGAATATATTATGAAGAACTATACTCCTCTAAATCAGATAATCTGGATGACATGGACAAATTTCTAGACACATACAACATCCCCAAATTGACAGAGGATGAAATTGAAATCCTAAACAGCCCAATAACAGGCAATTAAAAGTCTTCCAAAAAAGAAAAGCCCAGGACTTGATGGATTCTCCATGGAATTTTACCATACCTTTGAAGAAGAGCTAACACCTCTCTTTATTAAGATATTCCAAGAAATTGAAAAGAAGGGAACTTTTCCAAATACTTTTTTATGAAGCAACCATAACTCTGATACCAAAACCCAATAAAGACACATCGAAAAAATAAAACTACAGACCAATATCCTTGATGAGCATTGATGCAAAAATCCTTAATAAGGTTATTGCAAACCACATTCAAAAACACATCAAGAAAATAATTCATCACAATCAAGTGGGCTTCATTCCAGGTATGCAAGGCTGGGTCAACATACACAAATCAATAAAAGTGATTCATCACTTAAACAGAATTAAGGACAAAAACCATATGATCATCTCAAAAGATGCATAAAAGGCCTTTGAAAAAATCCAGGACCCATTTATGCTCAAAACTCTAGAGAAAATAGGGATCAAAGGTACTTATCTTAACTTTGTGAAGGACATATATGCCAAACCCTCAGCTAGTATAGTACTAAACAGAGAAAAGTTGAATGCATTTCTACTGAACTGAGGAACAAGACAAGGCTGCCTGCTCTCACCACTTTTATTCCACAAAGTCCTTGAGATCCTTGCTTGGGCAATCAGGCAAGAGGAGGAAATCAAAGGGATAAGAATAGTGAGGGAGGAAGTCAAACTATCCCTTTTTGCTAATGACATGCTCCTGTATCTGGAAGATCCAAAAAAATCCACCAGAAAACTGCTAGAGCTACTAAACAAATTAGGCAAAGTACTAGGCTACAAGATCAATACCCATAAATCAATAGCTTTCCTATACACCAACAATATTAGGGCAGAAGAAGAAATTAGGAAATTGGTCCCATTCACAATATTCTTAAAAAGAATAAAGTACTTGGGAATTAATCTAATAAAGGAGGTAAAAGAACTCTACAATGAAATTATTGATCACTGAAGACAAAAATTGAAGAAGACCCCAAAACATGGCAAGATATTCCACGCCTCTTGGTTAGGCATAATTAATATAATTGAAATGGGCATTCTGCCAAAAGCACTATACAGATTCAATGCAATCCTCATCAAGATTCCAATGTCATTCTTTGCAGATATAGAAAAAGCAATTTCAAATTCATATGGAACAACAGGAAACCCAGAATAGCCAAAACATTAGTAAGCAAGAAAGACAAAACAGGTTATTTTCAATACCAGATCTAAAATTATACTATATAGCTGTAGTATTAAAAATAGTGTGGTACTGGTTTCAAAATAGGAATTAAGACCAATAGAATAGAATAGAAGACTTTGAGACAAACCCACAAATCTTTAAGCATCTGATCTTTGACAAAGGGGATCAAAATATAACATGGAGGAGAGACAGCCTATTCAACAAATGGTGCCAGACAAACTTGACTGCCACGTGTAGAAATTAGATTCTTATCTCTCACCTTGCACAAAAATGAAATCTAGATGGATCAAGGAATTAGGAATTAAACCATCTACCATACAACTGTTAGAAGAAAAACTAGGACCAACATTCCAGCATATGGGAGTTGGCAACGACTTCCTCAACAAGACTCCTAAAAGAATTACCGTCTAAAATCAATGAGTGGGATGCCATGAAACTAAAAAGTTTTTGTACAGCCAAGGATACAGTCAAAACAGTCAAGAGATAACCTACAGAATGGGAGAGAATCATGGCTCGTGATCCCTCAGACAGGGGACTAATATCCAAAATTTACAAAGAACTCAAAAAACTCAATAACAAAAACACAAACAATCCAATCAATAAATGGGCCAGAGAGCTAAACAGAAGTTTCTCAACAGAGGACATTGAGCAAGCCAATGAATACATGAGAAAGTGCTCTAAATCACTGGCAATCAGAGAAATGCAAAGCAAAGCTACATTAAGATTTCACCTCACTCTAGTCAAGGTGAGAGATGAGGATTTAATTTCAACTTCCTACAAATATCTGTCAAGTTTGTCCAGCACCATTTGTTGAATAGGCTGTCTCTCCTCAATATTTTATTTTGGCCTCCTTTGTTAGAGATCAGATATTAAAAGACTTGTGGGTTTGTCTCAGAATCTCTTATTCTATTCTTTTATTCTATTGGTCTTCATTTCTATTTTGATACTATTACCATACTGTTTGTGTTACTATAACTCTATTGTGCAGTTTTAGATCTGGTATTGTGAAACCATCTGTTTCATCTTTCTTGCTTAGTAATATTTTGGCTATTCTGGGTTTCTTATTCCAAATGAATTTGAGAATTGCTTATTCTATATCTGTAAAGAATGACACTGGAATTTTGATAGGGATTACATTGAATCTGTATAGTGCTTTTGGCAGAATGGACATTTAAATTATATTAATTCTGCCTAATCAAGAGCATGGAACATCTTGCCATCTTTTTGGGTCTTTTTCAATTTCTGTCTTCAGTGATCAATAATTTTCATTGTAGAGGTCTTTTATTTCCTTTGTTAGATTAATTCCCAAGCATTTTATTCTTTTTGAGGATATTGTGAATGGGACCGATTTCCTGATTTCCTCTTCTGCCTTATTATTGTGAGCATATAGGAAAGCTATTGATTTATGGGTGTGGATCTTGTAGACTGACAATTTGCCAAATTTCTTTATAAGCTCAAAAAGTTTTCTGATAGAATTTTTTGTATCTTCCAGATACAGGATGATGTCACCACCAAAAAGGGGTAGTTTGACTTCCTCTCTTCCTGTTTTTATCTCTTAGATTTCCTTTTCTTCAGTGATTGCTCCAACTAGGCTTTTGAGGACTATATTAAATGAAAGTGCTGAGAGCAGGCAGCCTTGTCTTGTTCCTGAGTTTAGTGGAAATTCTTTCAGCTTTTCTCTGTTTAGTATTATACTAGCTGAGGTTTTGGCATACATGGCCTTTACAAAGTTAAGATCCTTTGATCCCTGTTTTCTCTAGAGTGTTGAGCATAAATAGGAGCTGGATTTTATCGAAGGCCTTTTCTGCATCAATTGAGATGATCATATGATTTTTTTCCATAATTCTGTTTAAGTGAGGAATCACATTTATTTATTTGTGTATGTTGAACCAGGTTTACATACCTGGAATAAAGCCCACTTGATCATGATGAATTATTTTCTTGATGTGTTTTTGAATGTGGTTTGCTGGAACTTTATTGAGGATCATTGCCTTAATGTTCATCAGGGATATTGGTCTGTAATTTTCCTTTTTTGATATCAGATAAATGGCTGCCTCATAAAAACTGTTTGGGAGAGTCCCCTCCTTTTCAGTTTCTTGGAATAGCTTAATAAGGAGAGGAGTTAGATTCTTCTCATAGATGTGGTAAAACTCAGCAGGGAATTCATCAGGTTGTGGGCTTTTCTTCTTTGGAAGGCATTTTTTTTTTTTTGAGAGAGAGAGAGAGAATCAATTTTATTTCATTTTTCATGTGGCTTTCATTGCTCCGACTCTTTGTTGTGTATGTGGTGCTGGAGTTTGAACTTGCATCCTCATGCATGCCAGGCAAGTGCCATAACCACTGAGCCACTACTCCAGCCCCTTTGGAAGGCTTTTTATTGTTATATGGATTTCAGTGCGAGTTTTTTTTTTGGCTGTTTAGGATTTCAATATCATCTTGCTTTAATTTGGGGATGTTATATGTGACTAGAAATTTGTCCATGTCTTCCCATTTCCTATTTTGGGGAGTATAGTTTTTCAAAATATGTTCTGATAATCTGTTCAATATCCATGGAGTCAATAGTGATCACTCCCTTTTTGTTGGTGATTTTGTTGATTTGCTTCAATTCTTTCCTTCTTTTAGTGAGATTAGTAAGGGGTCTGTCAATTTTATTTATTTTTTCAAAGAACCAGCTCTTTGTTTTGTTGAATTCCTTTCATTGATTTTGGTCTCAATTTCATCTCTGGTCTTGATTATAACCTGTCTTCTGCTGGCTTTTGGCTTTGATTATTCTTCATTTTGTAGGGTTTTGTGGAGGAGGCAATGTCCACCGAAGTTCTGTCTGACTAAGTCCAGACTTGGGGATGGGCTAGGCAAAGCCAGCCCTGGAGATTGCCAAAATCATCCTTTCTAGGAATTGGGTGTGTTTTAGTAATTATATGTATTGTGAATTTACTCAAACTGAAACTCTCTGATTGTTATGAGAATTCTATTGCTTAGACAACTGTTGCAGATTGTTGAGAAAGATACTTGTTTTAACACATAGAAATCATGGGAAATGAAGCTATACTGACTTTAAAACAAAATTAGATATAGAAAGCAAAATAATTAGAACTAAGGAACAAAGAAATAGTATATGTAAGACATCTACAGAAAGACATGTTTACCTTTCCTGTTGCAGAAGATGAGCTTTAGCTCCTTAGCAGTAAATAAGACATGTTTGCCTTTCCTGGCTTAGTGGAGGTTGAGTGTTAACTCCTTAGCAGCAATTAAGACTTGTTTACCCTTTCTGTCTCTGTAGAGGTTACGCTTTTACTTCTTAGCCCATAAATTAGGATGCACAGATATTTTATAGGATTAACATTTGTAGGATTTAAGATAGCTATAGAGTATGTGGTAAGGTTACAATAAAAAAATAGCTTTAGGTTAGTAGTTAATAGGGTATAAGAGTTACAATAGGCTATGTCATAGTCTAGCTAATTAAGAAACTTTTCATTTATGCTTAGATAGGGCTGCTAGACTAATGCAGTGCAGTGAACTTTAAGTGCCTCTCTTATCTAGTGGGGTAATGGTTTGTAGAAACCTCTGGAGGAATTTAGGGAGGCAGAATTTGGGGCAGTGTTTGGTCTCTGTCCCTTGTAAAAGCAAGTTTCAACAATATGATCAATGTGGTGGGGAGGTCGAGGCCATGAATTGTATCAATGAATGCTGCTTTAAGTATTTTTATGTCTGGTGCTCTGAAACGGTTTAAACCAAATAGTTATATATGGTCATTATGGTGGGGAAGTTGAGGGCATGAATTGTACTAATGGTTGATGCTTTAAGTTTACTGGGAAACTGAAAAGGAATTGTACAATGAAGCTGATAATGAATGCCTTGTTTGTACATCTGTATAAAAGTGTTCAACAATAAAGAACAGACGGCATTTTGCTCAAGCAGGGAACTGTGTCTGCTTGCAACTTGCTCAGAGGTTCAAGCCGTTCCTCTACGCCAACTCCACTTCTCCTTCAGGGACCCGAAGGCAGTTTTGAGGTGAAGCATAAGCTCATTTATTTGAGATTTCTCCTGGTTTTTTAATGTAGGCACTCAGTGCTATTAATTTTCCCCTTAAGAATGCTTTCATGCTGTCTCAAAGGTTTCATTCTCATTCTCTTCCAAGAATCTTGATTTCTGCTTTCATGTCTTCTTCGATCCATTCTTCATTTAATAGGTATTATTCAATCTCCATGTATATATGTGTTTTCTGTAATGATTTTTGCTGTTAATTGCTAGGGCCATGGCATCATGGTCAGATAGGATACATGGAATATTGTCTACTTTTTAAATATTTGCTGAGAATTCCTTCACGAACTAGAATATGACCTATTTTCAAGAAGGATCCCATGTGCTGCTGAGAAGGCAAACTCAGCCTTGCCTTGTCTGTTGCTGTATTTCCTGAGCTAAAAACAGACCCTGCAAACAGTATGCTGCCAATATTGGTTGAGCAAATGATGGAATGAATGTGCAGTACTGTCCTTGACCTTAGGCTCTCTGGCTTCCATGCTCTCCTCGACAGCATTCACGTTTATTACGTGATCACTGATGTGGACTAAATTGTGTTCCCCCAAATTCCAGTGTTGAAGTCCTAACCTCTAGCTTCTCAGAATGAGACTGTATTTGTCCATAAGACTTTAAGAGGTGATTAACATAAAATAAAACCAGTTAGACTGGCCCTCAACCATCAAGGGTGCTACCACCAGAAGTGATATCAGATACTGTCAAGGTCTGAATTTCCTACCATCCTGTGGGGGGCTGCATTGCCCCCCCGGGAGCAGATCAGGAGGAGGGTGAGTGCCCACGGCTGGAACCCGAGTCCCCCCTTGTCCAGGGACCCCTTCCCTCCCAGCCGGGGAAACGAGGCAACCACACGCAGCTGATGGCAGCTCAGAATCCCTTTATTATCAAGGCACACAGGTTTTTATATATGGAGGAGGGGAGACAGCCAAGGAATCAATAATCCTTTTAAGGGAGTTGCCAGGGGTTGTTGGGAACATGAGGTTCAGCTGGCTTGTAGAAGAATTGGTGGTAAACAACTCTAAGGGGTTCAGCTGGCTAGTAATTAGCAAATTACCTGACCGCAGGACTAAGCTATTTGGCCACTCATTTGTTACAATTGAAGAAAGGTGTTTGCATTGTATCCTATTGGCTATTGTAATGGATAAATAGAGTAGCAGCTAGTCAGGTAGGGGAAGTAGCCAAAAGAATGCATGCAGCCAAAAGAAGGAAGTGGCCCAAGGAGGAAGCAGCCAGAGAAGAAGCAACCCACCCTGTCCTGAAGCAGAAGCACAGAAGCATGGAAGAAGCAGCAGCAGCAGCAGCAGCAGCAGAAGCAGAAGCAGCAGAGACAGCGGAGAGATCAGCAGCAGTAGAAGATGCAGGCAGTAAGAGCCTCAGCTGCAGAAACACGGACTCTGGTATGGCAGTAGAAACAAGGATTCTGAATGTTAATAGCCTTGACTCTAAATGTAATGCCTTAAGGGCCTTGACTCTGAGAGGAGTTCGGAAGAGGCGAAGAGAAGAGGAACTTAATAAAGAAGCTTGCTGCTCTGTGTGTCTCTCAACCACGTGTTGTGTTTTCTCTGCGGGCAGAGGGGACGCAATAAGGGGTTATGCAGATTTTGAGTACAGACAAACAACTAGGTAGCAGCACATTCCAACCCACTCTAACTCTGCATCACAAAGCAGGACCTAGCAGCCCTTCCTGAAGGAACTTATGGAAATAGTAACAAGGTCTCCCTAGGGCAGCTGTTGAAATAGGGGTGAAGGCTACACCCCAACACCATCCCTCTTTTTTTTATTTATTTTTTGTTTTTATTTTTTTTAATTTTATTTTTGAGCAACCTTACAAGATTTTAACAAAATAATATAAAATGTGTTTAAAATGTGTATATATTCTGGATATTGCAATTATCCCCAGGAGTGCCCCCCCCAATTACCCTCCCTTATCCCTCCCTTCCCCTTCCCACTATAACTCTAAAAAAAGTATTAGATTGTAAAGCATTACATCTTATCTGGATTTAACTCATGCTACTAGACCAACTTTCTCATTGTCCAGGGTCTAGTCCCCACCTCCACA